>JAQBSW010003738.1:0-78473 GCA_029291075.1 Eudiplozoon nipponicum
ATTTGTTACTAGGTGCGCAACACCTAATACAAAATTGCATATATATATATATATTAGTTCTTCGCCGCAAACGATATCTAACTGTAATAAGATCTATCACTACTGATTTAGGTGAACTTCTATAAGTTCAAGAACAAGAAGCATGAGCAAGCTGCACCCAAAGAAATTTTAATTTAAGTAAGCAACTAAACAACATAAGCACATAAGTTAATTCGATTAAAATGAAGAGAGAAAATTAAACCGTCCACTCAAGCAAACAGACATAGCACAATTTGCACACATGAGCACATGTGTTTGCACGCGTGTTTGGCTGTGAAACATAACGGTAGCAGAAAATGGATGCGCTACAGATCACACAAAGAGAAAAAATTCAGTCTTAAGTAGAGTTGACAAAAAATAGACATGCACACTGATTTTATTAAAGTCTATTGATTAACATTTATATGTTAATTCAGACATGAAATGACGGCCACGAATCATCGTAACGTGGAAAGGAACTATGTAGAAAAATTAATACATATTAAGCGCAAATCTAATGTAAGTCCTTGATCGTGAGTAGACATAACTGGAGGTCTAGGTCACACACTTAGTTGTTGCTAGTAGAATCTGTACCTTTAAAGAAGAATTATGCAGACACCTTCATTGAGCCATGCTCTTTGATAATAATCCGCCGATTATGATTCATCCGATTGCTCCTTGGATATTAAGTGTAAATTACTGCATGATATAATGAAAGGTATTGTAAATGAAAGCACCCCACTATTTGAAACCTGTTCTAAAACTTCTGATAGTTTATCCCACCCAGAATTTCTCCATAACCTGGTGAGCAGGGTTAGCAGGACGCCACCTTTGACGGTGATTCAAGCCAGGTTACAGTCATTTTAGCTAAACACGTAAGGAAGGAAAATCCAAGCACTTCCGAATAGAATGGCTTGGTTCATTATATTTGCTTCCGAATTATGCCCGTTGTTGCTCAGTTGAAATTAATATCAAATAAACCGAGATTGCCAAGTCTCAGTAGTTACAATGTCTCATTTTGCAATAATATTTTCGATTGCGAAACTCAGAATTTTATATTCAAAAAAACAAGAAACGTACTTTCAATGCGTTTTTTTAGAAATTGTCAAAATTTGCAGAAATGGAATGTCAGGTCGATAGATTCCTGGATAACTGGCAATACGGCTGTGAATATATATTAGGACAGCTTTTGGATGGCAAAGCGAAATAAGCTGTGGTATGCAGGAATTATTCAACAATAGTTTGTTTTTTTTATTTGAAAGACAAACCATTTTGCAGACTATAATTGCAACCCTTTTATGCAACCCACAAATAGTAGCCCAGGCGACAACACAAGTTATTATTAAGTGTTGTTGCACTGATACGAGCGACTACTTGCTACTGCTAAATATTATTTGTTTAAATAAATTCGGCAATATTGATATAAGCACTAATCGCGTTACATATTTGCATTTTTCGGTATAAACTAAACGTCGTAAAAGGCGGCAAAATTAATCAATCCAGTAGACCGATTTCTACCTTATTGGAAACTATTCAAGTAGAGTAGAGAAAGTTGTCGCGGACGAGGCTCGAACCGCAGCACATTTTCGTCGGTTTCTGCGGCTCTATTCATTGTGCTATCCGGTATTAAGAAACAAAGATTTGTCAGTTATATAATAACTCACGCTTTCGGATAGTCTTGCTCTCACTTGAAACCTATGTAGCCTCTATTAAGAACTAATGTTCCAAACACCTAGCCACAGCCCGTCATTATAGATCAGACAGCACGCAATCTGAGAAAGTGTTATTCAATTGAATATTTAGGCAATTAAACGAGCATTGATTGCGCGGATAGTGGCAACAATTATTTAAATCAAGATTTCAAGTATTATATTAACACTAATTCAATTATATATAATTTGCCATTATAGAACAGGCGGCGAAATTCTAGACAGTACTTCAAAAGTTCCTAGTGAAGACGAAACTTGTCTATTGGTTGAATTTTTTACTAAACTATATAATGCTTAGTTATGCTGACAATATATATATATATATATATATATATATATATATATATATAATGAGATTGGCGTTTATATTAAGCTCGCAACCTTGATATAAGTAATTGTTATCACCACATGCTCAATCGATGATTATTTAGTTGGATACGTCTCCAATACGATGCAATTTCTTCTGATGTAGTGGTGTCTGTTCTATACTTGCAGATCGGGTGAATAGAGTCGTAGAACCTTCAGCAAATGTGTCAAGGTTCGACCCTTGCCGGTAGCAAAATTCTAGACAACGCTTGAAGAAAATTTAATAATGTTGAAACTAGACTATTTGATTACTTTTACAGTGCTTAATTGAAACTAATATATATATATATATATATATATATATATATATATATATATAACACGATTTGTGTTCATATTATGCTCGCAGCCTGGATTTGAGTGATTGTCATCACCATCGGCGCAATCAATGAATGTTTATGTTACTCAGCATTTCTAAAACCACGATCCATATACAGCAGTCTTAGAAGCATTGAAAAATTGAACGCAGCCGTCTTGGTTTAAAAAACCAATATACAAAACATTTATAATTCCAGTCTTTACATGGTTTACCATTATACATGGCAAATGATTTCAGATCATCATAAAAATTGAAAAGCATTGTGCATTTACAGATAAATCAACGTATCCGCGATGGCTGCTCTGACTCAATAATCGATCAATAAGAATGAAATCATCGTCTAATAAATGGTTTATCTTGCAAAGTAAGATCACTTTATTTGTGAATCCTACAAACAACAGCTTAATAATTCAGTTTATTTATTAAGCAAATTGCCTGGCATAAAAAATAGTCAATATATCAAATTCTTTACCCAAAATTAAAATATAGTAATAGCTTTTAATGGTTCAAATTACATTTTGCCTAGCGTTTTCACTTGGTTTTACTGAATTTAGGACAAAAATAATTTTCGTGAAGAGAATTTGAACGCTAGTTTTCACATATATTTTTAACAATGATACTGAAATAAATAAAGCGAAGTAAATTGCCGGCCAGGTACTTTTTTGTTATTTCACAGAATATGCCCATTGGTATATATCTAAAAAGTACATTTCCGCAATACCCTTGAAGAACCAGTCGATAAATAAAGAGATTTAATGTTTGTAAGTTAGAAAAGGCACTAATTTGTTGGAATCGAAATTCGACTTTTTAAATTACTCTGAATCTTGTGCATATTGCTAGTTTCACCAATGTTAATTGAATCATTTATGATTGATTCCAACAAAGTTTAGAGTTTTTTTTTTATTCAGCCTTGACTTAATTACCCCTAAGTTTTCATTTAAGATTGTCATCTGTATTAACAATCCCATTTCATTTATTACAACAAGCCATTTTACTAGGCGCACACGCTTTATTTTAATCTATTATTCATATGATTTTTCTCGTAAAAAGTGCGCCGCTTTAGCATAATAAATTACAAACTTTTTTTATACTCTTCGAGGCTCGGCTGTCGCATGCAGTATTCTCCTAACTTTACTTCATCTTAATGTGTGCACTATTGCGTGCATTCTCTCTTGTGTTCACAACAGACCTCAAAAAGGGCTATTTGAACGTACTCAGCATCAAAGATGGCTATTGCCACATCTTCCCATTCTCCTCATGAGTAAACCTAAGCACCGTGCTTAAGCAATCAAGTGCTGCAGCGCAAAGTCCGCCGGACATGTTGACGAAAACGGTGTTGTGCTCTGCGTCCACACGTTCAACCTGATACGGAACATCACTGACAGCACGTAGTTCCATAGGCTCTGCCATCGCCACTATGACGTAGTTGTCCGTCTGTATGTAGGCGCGTGTAGATAGTCGGGCATAGGCCCGTCGTTATATGTCGCACACAGATTGAGCTAGCTGTTGTAGGTACTCCTGAATATTTGCTATAGTGCAGTGTTCAAGGGGCCAGAGACTACGGGCTCTCCTGACAGTCATATTTGCTCTCTCTCTATATATCGTGGTTGCTGGAACAAATCCTGTAGCCGTTCATACTTGTAAGTCGCATGGCCATTTCAAACAAATTTATTTTGCCTCACCAGAACCCCAATTCGTTGTGGAACAAGCATCGCAATTCCTCTTTTATCGTCCAGTTTGCTCGTCCAGCCGTCGCGTTAGTCTGACGGTGGTAAACTTCTGTCATGGAAACGTTTCATGTCGAGGCTATCGCATCACTGATTAAATTCTCTCGAATCGAACTTTTCAAATTTGACGGTAACAATAACTCGTGGTGCACCAAATCAACTGAACCAGCGCTATTTTACGCACTTAACAATCTTCTCTGTGGTGACTTTCTGCAATTAAACAAATTCAACCCATCGAGTAAACTTATTTTTCATTTTTGTGGCTTATAAATCTGACATGGCGCCTTGTTGTTAATAGCTTTGAATTGCTTTTGACATGCTGAGCCAGGGGAATCGCGACTGCAGCATTCTCGATACACAATATATGGTGAATCGTTACATCGTGTTCCTCGAGGTCTTCAAAAGTTTGATGTACTCGTTTCTTTTCATCTCATAGTGACCACCAGTGCATTGGTGCTTTCTGATCGGTAAACGCATCTTCATGCCCACCGATAAAAATATAACTTAACTTTTCTTCCAATCAATTTTGCGACCTTCAAGTAAACACCCATCCCATTGTATTTAACCAATCGTCGAACAACATAACAAAACTACCACCAGTCGCAACACACTGACGCGTTTCGACCTTCCAGGATTATCATCAGAGTACGACGGCAAACTGACTAGCGAGGATCAAACTGCATTGCATATATATTAAAAGCAAAACTAGATATGCGGCTCTCACCTTTAGTAGTCTTGCATAAATTGAACTGGACAGGAAATGTCGGCTGCACAATTTCTATGCAGTCACGAACATTAGCTTTTAGTAGCTTTCGCCGCACACATATATATAGACAATACAATGAAACAATAATTGATTGCGCGGATGGTGGTAACAATTCTTTAAATCAAGTTTGCGAGCTTGAAGTAAACACCAATCCCATTGTATTTAACCTGTGGTCGAACGACATAAGTAAACTACCGCCAGTCGCAACGCACTGACGTGTTTCGACCTTCCATGATTATTATCAGAGTACGACGGCAAACTGTCTAGCGAGGATCAAATCGCATTGCATATATATGGAAAGCAAAATTAGATATGCGGCTCCCACCTCTAGTTGTCTTGCATATATTGTACGTGATTAATTTTTCTTTTCATATATATGCAATGCGGTTAGATCCTCGCTATTCAGTTTGCCGTCGTACTCTGATGATGATCATGGAATGTCGAAACGCGTCTGTGCATTGCGACTGGCGGTAGCTTTGTTATGTTGTCCGCCGAGTGGTTAAATACAATGGGATTGGTGTTTACTTGAAGTTCGCAAACTTTAATTAAAGAATTTTTACTACCACCCGCGCAATCAATTATAGTTTAATTAACTAAACTTTCATAGGATCCACTGTAAAACCAATATTCTGTCTTTCCTGACGATATAACTGTGCTCAACTTTAATGAGAATGCGACTAACATATTGCGTCGCACATTCGTCTTCTTGTAAAACTTCTCCAATTCTGGTATATGTTGCGTCTGTCACAATTGGTATGCCTCCCATCAAGTAAATTAAAATAGTGTCATAGAGTAATATCTGCTTATATTGGATAAACGCTTCTTGGGTCTCCTCCGTCCAACTAAATGGTAGTTTAGCACTAGCTAACTTTGGCAAAGAGTTTTGAGTAACCATCAATTCCAGCGAGATATTGTCAATAGAAATGCATTAATCAAATAAGTCAGGGCAGACGATTTCTCATGGTGTACATAAGAAAATCCCTGACAGGCAGTACGTTTGAAGAGCATGCATCCATCAGTTAAAACAGAGTGGCTCCAAATCCGTACACGCCTACCTACCAGCACTAATTCAAAAGTAAGATACAATTGCCAGTCTACGCCTTTCAACAAATATTTTTGCGAAAAATGGTTTAAATGTTGTTAGATAATTTTTCATATAATGAAATCGTAAATATACGCTATTGTAGATAAGATTAGCCTAGAATAAGTAAATTAGCCTAGATTTAAGTAAAAACCAACTGCTCGTAAACAGCTACGGTGAGTTTATTGCACATTTTTTGCAGAATCACTCCTTAGTCGTATTTCCAGTCACAATATAAGAATATATTTCTCTATAAATATTAATTTGACATTTTTTATGTATTCACAAAAGAGAAATAATTATTTGATTGCAAAATCAATTAGTTAAAGTTGAAGCAGTAATGGAAGACATCGGAGCTAAACGAAACATTATTTAAACAAAAATTTATTAGACAAAATTTGATTAGAAATACTTACATGTTATTTAATCAGTCGTCGAACAACATAAAAAACTACCGCCAGCCGAAACGCGTCAGTGCGTTGCGGCTGGCGGTAGTTCTGTTGGACGACAACTGTTTATATACAATAGGATTGATGTTTACTTCAAACTCGCAAATTTGATTTAAAGAATTGTTATCACCACCCGCGAAATCAATTATTGTTAAATTGTATTACTTACATGTTAATTGATATAACCGAAATTTAAACTCTAAATAGCCGTTTGGATAAAAGATGCATTAAAAATTGAGATTTCTTAAGATGTCAGACAACATGTGCAACCTAAATTATATTATCTCCTTATTAGTAAGTCATATTCGCGAAACAAATACGACAATTTGACACTTTTATAAAGTTATCTGAAGCAGATTTCCGGCATAAGCCAATGACTGTAAATTATATACTCAGAATAAGCTCTTTTTTCAGTTGACGACCTTAGAAAAAATATCAATCTCTAAGTGCTAAACGTTTTTTAGCACTTTTTTTGTTTCACATGATTTCTGGGATGCTCCATGTGAAACAGATCTACACGATTTATAAAAGTATAAATGCATCAACAGAATACCATAAAATTGCCTTATTATCCTTCACTATAAATTAAAATGAAAAATATATAATTTTATTGATGAAAAACGTTGAGTAATTTGATTTTGGATACTCATTCAGACTGGAGCAACAAGGACAACCCTTTGAACTGGCCTACATATTCTTGTCAGCTGCCTCCATTAGACTTGAATTTCCAAGGTTCTCGGTCAATTTCACTGCGTCAACATCTTTGTAGCTTCTCGACATCGCATGCAGAAACAAAGATCAGAACGGATAGCTTCATTTAAATTTTCTGTAGTAACTCGCTTTCTCAACTATATTTCGTAGTATACTTAGAAAACACAAACAAATATTTAAATCGAAGGTCTGACGCAAAAACACCTGTGATTCTGAAATTATATCCTTTCCGTTAAATAAGTTGTTGTAAAGAACACTATGCCTAAAAGTGAAATATTTCTTGAAATAAAATGTACAGACAGGTTAGGATCAATAATACAGGTGAGTCACGCTTATTGGTATCACCCGTTTCCGGAAACAAGACAAAAAATTGATTACCAAAGCGATAAAGCAAAACCAAAATCCCTTTTAAATAGAACAGATAAATTTTCAAAAGAATTCTGAAATAATTTCTTACATATAGCATTTGTTTAGAAAACCAGCAGAAATTTGAAAATGACAGAGACAAACAGTCCAAATTAATTTTGATATGCGGAGTTATTTACTTCTAAAACTGATTTCGCGAGTGATAATAATAATTATTTATATTAAAATTGCAATTTTGAGAATAACACCAATTTCAATTTACCAAGGAATTTAAAATGAGACAGTACGCGCGGCAGAATGCAATCTTCGCAATGTCTAATTCTTTGGAGAGGAACTTAATTGAGTATAAAAGGTAGTTATGTCTTGGCTCCTTGCGATACATGTTCTTCATGCCTTCGAGAGAAACCACAAAAAATAATTGAGACAAAAAGCCACCTTCCGGCCTATTCGAATGAATCTGTTTGTATTAATCTTAGTTCTGTGTTCAATACTTTGAAGCTACAAAGATGAGGGCAAAAAGCATTTGGCAGAGAGCTTTAGGAAGTCAAAAATGGAGGAAGTGATAAGAATATGGAGGTTAGATTAAGAAGGACAACCAGAGTGCTCTTGTCGTGACAAGTATTCCATTAGCTATAAAATTGTGAATCTAGCTACTGAGATGCGTTCATTGAATAATAAGAATAGAGCCAATAAAAAAGTTGACAAACACGTCAATCGCAAGGCTAACGATAGTTACATTCGTCAAAATGCCTACAAATCAGAAAATCATATGTAATAGGCTGATGATGTCAGAATGTTTTAAATAGTAAAGAGGGTTGTACACTCACCTGATATGTATTTCTCTGCGTATATAGCGTAGATAGCAACACTAAAGAGCAACTTCACATATTCAAATGATACATAATCGATAACGAAGAGTATACAAGTTACCTAAAATGTAGTGAGATTCTGCTTAAGTGATATCTTAAACATGCTGTCGGTGTAAACAACATTAAGTTCGTAATTCAGGACGAGGTAAGTGGTTTTAATTTTTAATTGAAGCAGGTGTAAAAGTAAACATTGTGAGGGTAGATGTGGTAGAAATATATTGTCCACATTGATTACCAGCTATGAGCAGCGAAGTGTAGTCCTATAGAGGCTAGGAGCGTAAAAGAACTGTCCGTGACATTGGGGTAGAAATCATACGTTAAATGGAATATTCTGGTCCCTGGTGTAAAAAGATAGCATATTTTAATCCGGTTCAATTTGGAATTCGATACTAAGAACAGCACTATTTTAATAAGTATGGGAGATCCGAACGGAGCAGGAAGTAGCGCCAATATGCTAATGTCAGTTCGCATACTCCAACCGCAAGTGTCTATTGACTTAACTGAAATGATCAAGATACACATCGGGAGCTTCAACCATTCAATTTTAAGCGAAATGATGTGAGAATAGAGTACACCAGCAAATTATGTTCGCATAACTATTAATTAATTCACCCAATGCTTGGCCATTGGTACAACATAAATAAACCTTTTATGTTTAGGAATTCTATTAGACAACGAAAGAATTTTTACGAGATAAAAGTCAAATTTTGCGTCTTAAATAGTAGTAGTTCCAAAGCGTGAACCATAAAATTGGATGGATTTTGGAAATTATCGGTCATTAAATTAAGTGACGGAGGGGTACTCATATCCACTATTAAATCCAAACAATTTGTTCGGGATATTAAAGTATACAAGATGTACGCAAATTTCAATCTTCGGAAGGTATATTATCACACAACGAAAGAGAATAATTCCACACCACACCACAGTTTGGCATCCAGACGAATCGCATGAAGTACTTTGTATGCCTTCTGGGCTAAAATACGCGAGCCAGATATTCGCGTGTTTGGCGGAGGAAGGCCTTCAGGCCTGACCATTTTCAATGCTTTCTATCAACGACAACATTGTGTAGTCGGCCACGTGAAATAAACCATGAGTATCTTGATACGGTTTTGACCAGTCTGAAAAAAATATGCTTTAGTGGTCGAACCGACAGAAAGCAATATTGTCTGTTAAAAAGTAAACCTACCTTGCCACATTTGGCAAGGAGATAAGTGCAGTATATATTGCAGAGCTGTATTTTGAGCACTACTTGGATTGGCATTACTTCAGGATTTTGACTGAACGTAAGCGCTTGATAAACCTACCGGATAAAACCACTAGACCAAATCACTCTCGGAAGATAAACTCACAAATAACCAGTCTAGTTGATTTCTGTTTCACTCTCTCTCTCTCACACTTTTAAGAAAGTAAACGTGGTAGCGTATTTACCCAGACGACAAAATGAGGCGGATATAGGGCTGGTTCGTCGAAGACTGTTGGCATGTCGTTTTAATCGACAAACCATTTGACGACACAATAAATTGAATTATGAATGATGACTCCTTTAGCGTAACAGTTGGCTAAAAATGCGATATATGCAGGCAAATGAATATGGTTTTAAATGTTCAGGAGTCAGTCTCTACAGTGTGTACCAATGGAATTATGAGCCACGGTAAATCTTCAGCTCCACAAGCTGATGCACCCTTCTATTATGGCTACTATTAAGATAGATTCTGATATTTATTTATCGCTGAAAATGCCTAAAGACATACAGGTATGCATAAAAGTATTTACAAGTTTTCAAGCATACAAAGTCAGAGGTGACAAAATAGGGACACCTGTGATCGCTTTATGTGTGTGACAAAGGATATTGTCGAGATGCCCGAGGTTGACGATCAGTGATACTTTCAGTGGTGGTTGCCACGTTATGATGTACCAGAAAGGATCATCGGTGACCGTAGCAATCAATTATTGTTTAATTCTATTGCTCGTATATATATATATATATATATATATATATATATATATATATATATATATATATATTACTCTCTTATCTCTGTGTGCGTGGCGAGCGCAAACAGTTTATGCTCGTGACTGCATAGAAATTGTGCAGCCGACATTTCCAGTTAAGTACAATGTATTCGAGACTGCTAGAGGTGAGAACCGCATATCTAATTTTGCTTTCCATATATATGCAATGCGGTTTGATCCTCACTAGTCAGTTTGCCGTCGTACTCTGATGATAATCATGGAAGGTCAAAACGCGTCAGTGCGTGCGACTGGCGGTAGTTTTTTATGTTGTTCGACGACTGGTTAAACGCAATGCGATGGTGTTTACTTCAAGCAAACTTGATTTACATAATTGTTACCACCGTCTGCGCAATCAATTATTGTTTAATCGTAGCAATCCGTCTGACCACTTCATTGTTTTGGGCGACTTTAATTGTCAAAATGCCAATTGAAGTAGTCTAGCATAGGAAAAACCATCCACCGCTGCGGCTTTTTGTTGCATATTTTCCCACGCGTGGCAACAACCAACTCGAATGTGTCCTCTCCTACGTAGCAATGATGAACGTCCAGCGCCGTGAGGTTTTCCTAATCTCAATCACTGACAAGTAGCTTTCCAAATCTCACTCTAATTTTGTCTCGAAAATTTTGTTGACTGATATTTATTCAGCCAACTCTGTAATTCCATAATCTGGAGTGCAATAATCACCCTTGATAACATAGCCTCGAATTTCTCCCAGGTCCATTACGCACTCTATTCCCGTTTAGCCTCCGCCTCCTTTGTCCAACACATGTGGACTTCAAACAAGTTGAGCATACTTTTTAAGACGCGCAATATTTTGACACAGAGTCCAAGATTACGAAATTTTTACAAGCCCGCGCTTTCCCACTATTACTTATTGATGACCTTATTCCACTTACGATCAATAAGTGAACATTTTGCATTAATACTCAAGTTCAAATATCTCAAGACTACCGTCGGATATTCATAATTAGCAAATTACAACTGCTCTAAAAATCCAATAAATCGTATATTAACTTCACTGGCTCTACTCTTAGACAACTATTTGAGAATTTTCATAATTAAAACTCCTCATCCACTATCTTTTGAAAGTTTGCGGAGTGTCAGCTTCATTATTGTTGAATCTTCACGATTTGCGCTCGCGGGTTGTTGCTTTGCACTATCAGTTTCGCCAAGATCCGATTGATCTCCACTTCCAAGTACGCATCTGTTTTGTCTTCGATCTGGCTGGGTGCGTTTAGAAGAAAGGGATGAATACGCACCGAGCCTGATCAAAAAACAAAACAGATGCGTACTTGGAAATGGGGATCAATCGGATCCTCACAGTGGAGATCAGTGATACCGACATTGGAATCCTGCACAAATTTCACGTCTCAAAGACCTTTGTCGTTCTAGCAATCAAAAACATTAAATTCAAACACAACTTAGATTAATATTGTCTCTCTGTTGGTACGAGTGCTCTACTGCTTGCTGAAGTCTTTAACAGGTATCTTTCAATTGCCTATTTACCAACCGAGTGGCGAAATTTAACGAGCGTGCCTATTCCAATTAACCGTAATTCATCGATCTCCTATTTTAAGTATCTTCGTCTCATCTCCATTGTTTCTATATTTACTTAATCTTTTAAGAGTATTTTCTATAACTCAATAAGCCACTTTATTAAATCAGGAGCTAATTTCTTTCTTTCGGACAATAAACATTGGTTTCTGAATATGCGCTCTTTTTCCACTAATCTAGCCTGGATTCAATATCACTGCAGATTCCTCCTTTTCTCAAAAACACATTTAAACTGTCCTCTTTCTGGATATTTTATGCAACCTATTCTAAGCGACTGAATCTGCCTTATTAAGCAATAGTATCTGCGTTCGAGTCTTTAAGCTTATTAATTACTATCACCGAAAACGATCCACGACGATAATAATTGGTAATGATCATTCAAAATCAACTTCAATCCGATCCGGAGTTCGGCAGGACTCAGTACACGGCTCTACAATTATTAGTCTAGTACGTGCACAGATAGAGGTTGAAGATAAATAGTTCCAACTGTTTAAATATTCTGATGATATTGTACTAATATTCAGTAGTCCAGCTATTCCAAGCTCTCTCACACCTACAATCACTCAGCTGCTATTCTTATTGCAAGCTCACTTTAGCGATATTAACCTTAAACTTTACCTGGATAAAACTCGCTTAATGAAGTTGGTCCTGATTATATTCCGACTTCAACTACTGTCAACCTTTAGTTAATATATTGATCATCAATTTGGTCAAACATTTGGGCATCACATTCTTTCAGTCACTGGAATTCTCACTTCATGTCAGCCAAGTCACATCAAAATTCCTTAAATTGTCACAATTAATATGCATCTGGACAGAAGAAACTACCTCGAGACGTATTATATTCACAGTTAACATCCTTTTGTTCACATTTTGTTATATTTTCCCCTCAATTTGACATCCTCCTGTGCTCTATAACAGATCGCTTCTTGATTTTTAAAGTGTGCTTCTTCCACAGGTCCAGAACCATTAAAAGCTCTTGTTCTTTTCAAATCTCCTACCTTTACTGGTCAGTCGTAATATATGAGTTATCACCATTGTGCACAAGATCTCGGCTTACCTTCCGTTTTCGCATTACTCTTTACTCATAAAGCTCGAAAAATTATAAGTCCTCAATTCCATACAACCATGCCAACAATATCTTTACTAAAGTCGAACGTTTCCTAAAGACAAAAACTGTTTTCAATGCACTAACCGCGGAGGCGAAACTCTTAACATAATATGACTATATAATGACAATTAACGGTGCTTCTTTAATAAATTCCTAAACGATAATACTGACTATATGCGTAACCTGTTCCTTTCAAACTCTTAATAAATTACGTCGTTATAATGTATACTTCCAGCCATTACACCGGCTTTTCGACGCTACGCTAGAACCTGTTGAACATTATCAAGGGTTTTCCCCGCACCATGTGACACACAATTTTCAGTTTCTTTAAATCAAGTTTGCGAGCTTGAAGTAAACACCAAACTCATTTTATTTAACCAGTCATCGAACAAAATAGCAAAACTACGACGAATGGTTAAATACAATGTGGATTGATGTTCATTTCAAGTTCGCAAACTTGATTTAAATTATTGTTACCATCACTAGCGCAATCAATGATTATTTAATGGTCTAATTGTTAGCCCTTTCTCATAGTAACGATTCTTTATTTTATTTCAGATTTTTAAATGGCTCCAAATCAGAATGAGTAGACGAATTTCTGCTTATTGCTGCCGCGTGTATTTTCAGTTTTGCTTTTTTCCCAATCCAACTCTGCTCCAACGAATCCTCATCAGAATAAAATGGCAAGATTTCGTCATCGATCATTTCGGGCTTCTTCATTCTTGATTTTTTAACACTAGCCAAGGTGTCTACCACTCAGGATCGTTGCACAAATAATGCACGCTTGATGCCCGAAGTTGAAGTAAAAATTACCTGCTGAGAATTGGGATCCAGACAATTTTCTAGAAGCCAGTTCAGACGATTTCGCCCCAGTCACAACTAACATTTTTGTATCGATACGTAAAATTATTATAGAACAGCACCGCTATCACTATTTATAAACTGTAAATAAGCTCTGCATCATTAAACCATAAATAATCGTACTTTCGAGTGATATCTTTTCAATTTTTGCGCCAGACGGTATTTATTATCGAATAAAATTTAGTTTATATCCGCAGTAATTGTAGTGTCATTCCAATAGCCAGTAAAACAAGTTATAAGATTACAAAACTTATTAAATATTCTGTTAATGAAATTTAAAGAAAGCTTTTATTTACTTTTAAATAAAATGGTATGAATCGGTAGAAAATATGGTAATGATTGGTCAGTGTTTCAGTTCACGCAGATTGAATTAACAAATGACAGTTGCGATTAAAGAACACTATTGAATAAGTAACTACAAATAATTGCAAACGTATTAAAACTAATTAATGTTTAAAACTAAGGAAATATTTATAACTTAAAAACGTAAAAACAATTACTAAAAATATAATTTGTAATAATTTGTTACAAATAGATCAAATTTAAAGCCTAAACATATACTTACACGCGAAGATCACGCAATCTAATATTCCTAAATAGAAGAAAAATCGTGATTAACGCAAATTATTAATTAAGGATGTTGCGTTATTCTATTAATCTAGAAAAGAGAATTTATCAAATTAGAAATTTCACTAAGTGTTTAAGCTGACATCAAATTTTGACCAAAATAGATTAAAAGACAGAAATTTCATAGGTAGGTGAATTTTGCGAGAATTCAAATTGCGAAACAGAAGCAAAGTCTAACCTGGCATTGCTTAAAACAAGAATAGCTATATTTAGTTTTGCCTGTGTTCTGCCATCAAAAAGTGTCTTTTGTTTATAAAGAAAACTAAAATTTAACGATAAATTCTTTTTTAGATAAACTTAATTTAGAGACTGAGAATACTAAATTAGTTTATTTCAAATGGAAATATATAATGCAAATAAATGGCCAGTATAAATAAAATTGAAGTACTCGCGCTAAGATGTAGTTTTTTAAGCATTAAGTAATATTGTTTCATTCAACTTGGAAAAATAATGTTTTTGAGAAGTGGATCTTACTCTGATCTGAATCTGAAAATGTTCGATGTGCTTTATATTTCAAATTTATGAACACTTATTTTTTTTAATTCTTCAAATCAAGTTTGCGAGCTTGAAGTAAACACCAATTCCATTTTATTTAACCAGTCGTCGAACAACATAGCAAAAATACCGCCAGTCGCACGCACTGACGCGTTTTGACCTTCCATGATCATCATGGGAGTACGACGGCAAACTGACTAGCGAGGATCAAATCGCAATGCATATATATGGGAAGCAAAATTAGATATGTGGCTCGCATACATTCTACTTGACTGGAAATGTCGGCTGCACAATTTCTATGCAGTCACAAACATTTACTTTTAGCAGCTTTCGCCACATGTACATATGTTGTCAAATTAAACAACCGTTGGTTACGCAGATGGCGATAAAATTTCTTTATATCAAGTTTGGTGTTTATTTCAAGCTCGCAAAATTAATTTCAAAAACTGTTATCCTCATCCGCGCAATCAATGATTATTTAATTTTTGTATTTACATTTACAAAATATACCTGGCGTTTACGTTAATAATTTCCTGTTGATAAAAGTGGAACGGCGTACAAGACCCAACGCATTGGAAAAAGGCGATGAGGAAAACTTTCCACTTGTCTTGAGCCTTGGCTACTTTATGATTAAATTACTTCGAAATCAATGAACGCGCTGTTCATCAATAAAAATTTATTTTTACAACATTAGGTAGAGAATTAAACGAACGTTGACTGCGTGGGCGATGATAGCAATTATTATAATCAAAGTTGTGATCTTGATATAAGCACCTGACCTATTAAGTACATACATTTTCCAGTATAAACTAAGAATTGTATATTGTAGAAAAGGCAATTCATTCAGTAGACCGGTTTCGTCCTTATTGGGAATTCATCACGTACTGGACAGACTTTGCCGCAGGCATAGCTCGAACCTATGCACGTCTGCTTCGAAATCTGGTGCTCTCACCTACGAGCCACCGTGCCATACACTGCACACAATTTTCAGTTATATGCTAACTAATTTAATGTGCGACAGATTGGCTCAGTGTTTAGAGTGCCAGATTCCGAACCAGACGTGCCCAGATTTGAGGCCTGTCCGCGGCAAATTCGGAACAGTGCGTGATGAGTTCTTAATAAGGACGAAACCGGTCAATTGGATGTATTGCCTTTTCTACACTTTACAATTCTTAGTTCATGCTGGTAACTGTATGTACTCAATGGGTCAGATGTTTATATCAAGATCGCAACCTTGATTATAGTAAAGACACAACCAATATAACACAAACCGCAGGAAGAAAAAATTATTTACTAATTAAATCAAAAAAGATCCTCCCAAAAACGCCATCTAGTTTCCTAGCATTTATAAAAAAAACTTGAAAGTCAAATATGAGCGCCACAATTGATTATTTAGAATTACCTTGTATAAGAAGGTGCCAGGTATAAAAAAGAATAAATACAAACATACCCGAAAATTAGATAAGACTTAGCACTCATGCCAATCGATTTTAGGTGGCTAGCTATAAAAATTATTATATAACTTCTTGATTGCTGCGAACCGATACATATAACATTATGTATTAAATGTTGCGTATCTAGTAACAAATTAATTCTAGAAGTATATATCAAATATAGCCTTAACAAACAGTACAATTTCATGTATACAGGACTTTTGTGCTTCCTGGCGGTACTACGCCCAAAACCAATTGTATATCTGGTCATAAGATGTAGAAAAGTTGAACTATAAAATCTATTATACGTATGCGTGCCCATGCAGTAATAGAGTCAACTTCATATAAAGTCTTCGGTGTTGCAAATTCCAAGCCAACTCATTATATATAATATGTGCAATCCTGTATAGGTTACAAGCACTATAATTTTGAAGATGTGCTAACTTTCACAGACAACGAAAATTATAAATAATTCTAAACACTAACTACTCCGGTAGGGCCTTACACTCAAGCCACTATAAGCAGCAGTTATCATTATATCGTTTAACTGTCTATATAATATTTATATTCTAGATGAGTCCACAGCTAGCACGAAATGGATGTGCTTATTTGATTATACTGCTTCGTTAGGCCAACGTAGGTATATCCCTTTCTCCCCAGTGGAGCTTATTTGTTGCTGGGTTTGCAAAAATTAATGCGCAAAGATCATAAAACTTAACAAAACACATAAAAATTCCTACTTTAAAAATACAGCCGACAAGTAGTATAGCTAAGTTCAAATGAAATATTCGACCATGCAAATTCAAAGCCAACTCATTATATAAAATATATATGTATCGAGCCTGAAAATGCTACTAACAATATGATTGTTATGTCAGTACCTGATACCAATACTATGGTTGGCGAAAGAGTACATTGTACCAATACTGTTGTTGCCGAAAGAGTACATGGTATAAAAACAAGAGATTTCAATTTATGCTAAAGTTCACCAAAATTGAGTATTATAACTACTTCGGAACACCTGTTGGTCCATCAAATCCTTGCACTTATGTATTAAGTGTTTCGTACCTAGTAAAATATTAGTTAAAATATTACCATAAGGATAAAAAAAAGTGGAAGGAATAATCTCGTGTGCACATTCGTTTCATGCTTGCTGGTACTAGATTGATGTTAAACTTTCTTTCACAAGAGCAAACATTGCTTAATGTTATCTTTTAATTGTTTGAAGCAATGTGCCCAGTGTACTTGTTCATTTAAAATGTTAAAAATGAACTTATGTAATAACCACAAATACAATACTCTACAATCTTCTGGTGTTCATTCATAACACTACATTAATATTGAATTCCATCGTGAATAGTTATGCTGTTTTTGTCAAATTACATTGATAAATATGAATTTACCATAAATCGAGCATGCAAGATAAACATGATCACACTGCTAGAAAAAATACACAACATTCTATTCTTAAACAACTAAGTCACTATAATATTTCTAGATATCTCTAAGACTTCTGATACAATATCCACATATGCAAGCGTTAGGAAACTTGAAAATCTAAACCATTGCGCAAACCCACTCGTATTTATCTTTAAATAACTGTCATAAGGACAACCCTTCGTCACGCTAGACGGAGTGTTAAATCTTGCACTGCCTATCAACAATAGAGTTTCACCGTGTTTAAAACTAGGTAAAGTTTTGAAGTATGCAGATTTCACCACAATATACTATCCACGCACCCCAATAATTTAAACTCAATTTTTGCAAAATATTCAAAAAGACCTACACAGCATCCACTGTATACTCTAAGCCAATCACTTCAAATTAATACATCTAAATAAGCTTTCTTAAAATTTGGTGAATATCTCTTATTCACAGATGACATAACATATCTTGGGAAACTCATTACTCAAAAATAAACTATAAAACATTCAGGAGTAATTTTCACGACTAAATTATGTACACAACAGCATATTGCCATCATCATTCTCAAAAATAAACGTTGAATCAACTTGAATATATAGAAAACCATGACAACTGAGCTTAGATTTATTCTTTCTAAGATATACATAAGAACTATTCTTTAAGAATCATTCAATATTTGGAACTCAACTAACATTTAACTACATGACAACCTGAAAGGACTCTTAAGATTAGCATTTTTAAATCAGTCCTACTCATCAAATCTAGTTCTAGTTTACCTTCAGCCGCTTTAGCTTAGAAGAACAGCAATATCTTTAATTGAATAGCACACATGTAGTTAAAAACTGGACCTACGTAAATGTAAGATACATTTAATTTTCATCCAGAGGAATATAAAATGTACTTCTCTCGATTTCAAAACTTATTTCAAAATATCTTTCTATTCTGTAAACTCATCACAATATACAACTGATTACCTAGCAACTCATGTAACAAATATCCAAATTGTTTTACATGCTTTGTATACGGAAACATAATTGATCTCGCTCAACAATATCACTCAATCGCAATTATCAAAAACCCCAGTTTTGATAGCACAAATGATAGTAGTGAAACCTAATGGTTATCATTAATTTATATGTAAGAATTAATAATTTCCATCCATTATTTTCTCTCTTCAAAGATTCAGAGGATAAACCGAAAGGCATCATCAACAAAAGAATCAAGGCTCAAATCGTCCTGATCGCTAACGGAGCACAGAAATTTTCTATTCACAACTAAGCGTTAACTTATCTCGATAAGATGTGACATCTTTCGTATTTTTCAAAAGCAAACTGTTGCAGTCTATACAATGATAGAATAATGCTTTAATCATTATGATGAATGGAAATCCTTATAAGAATCTAATCGCAACAACTTTAATCAATTCTTAAGCTTGTAAGGTAAGAATTTGAAATTGAGAAATTGGAAATAATTGAACATCTGTATATTTGGAAAATCGATTTACTATTTGGTAAATGAAAAATCTTACTGTCTTAAATATCGAAAATGTCTTGGTAAAATTTTGTATTAGGAAATTACATGGACAGATCTAACGTCAGTGCAGTTGTTTCTCAAGTTTGTCATAATTAATAAGACTGCAGCTTAGGAAGTGGGGAAAGATATTGTATGTAATAAGTGGCTGTTCCTTTAGATGAGCATTTGCGTTGTTTTTAAAGTTAAAGCTATAATTGTTTTTTTGTTATAAAAGTAGTTTTAGATAGCAAGGAAGACCTAGTGTTGACAGAGCTATTTTGCAAAAAAGTAGATATAAATCTCAGTTAATGTTACTTGTTATACATTTTATGAAGTATTTTTAAACTTGTTTGAATATTACATTGACGTTCGAATGTTGATTACAATGTTTGTTTCAACATTTCAAAAGTGGAATGATTTTCTTCTTAATTGTTGGTGTTCATGTTTCAGTGGAGCTATTATATACTCGTTAAACTTTACTTTCATAGACAAAATGAGATACAAAAAATTAACTGTGTTTATTTTCTTTACAATTTTAGAAAAGAGAAAATATTTGTTGATACTTAAAAAAAAATATTAAAGAGGCTTGGAACATTGATAATAATTGAAAGATTTACCACTTACAAAAATCACATTGTGGAATTATCCTTAAAGGTGTTAATAATACAGACAATACAAAAAATAAACTGGACTGCTATTGAAAATGTAAATCGATGGCAAGCAAAATTAATTAGCCGAGATTTTTATCGTGAATTATTTAAAATATACCCTGGTAAAGTTAATAAATAATGTGTTCTGTAATTTTGAATCGTCACATTCTTTATTGTTTATAAATGATCTAGCTTAAATTAGATACTAATAACTTTCAACAAAATCATGCTTCGTATTTAAAAAACAAATAGTATTAAATTAAAATATAAAAGAAACGCTATGTCATAAAGTAATGTAAATTTTTAAAAATACGTACAAAATATTATATTATAGCCAACTATTTAGCTATGTTGTTATATCTTGCAAAATTGAAAAGTGGTTCCTGGACACATAATGGTTCTATAAAATATCCACTTTCATTTATGTGTTCACCATAAATGTACAGCTTTAATTTATTTTCTGATAATTTGCTAGTACTAGTTTTTATGTCATATTTTTAATTATAGAAATCATACAAAGATTTTGAAAGTATTCTTTAATTTTATTAACTAAATTTACAGTTAAATATGTTTCGGCAAAAATACTTACCTGTCAAAAGTTCAGCAAGTATACATCCAAAGCTCCAAATATCAATAGCGGTGCCATATTTGTAGCCCAAAATAACCTCAGGAGCTCGATAAAACCTGGACTGTATATAAGCGTAAATCCTTTGGTTTTCATAACAACTGGAGCCGAAGTCTATTACTTTAGTACCACTTCTTCCAGGTTGTTTAAGAAGAATATTTTCAGGTTTCAAGTCGCAATGAATTATTTTATTTCGATGAAGCATATCCAGACAAACCAAAATTGAATGCGCAAATTTCCGTACCAGCTGTAGGGGAAATCCCTGAAACTTACTTCGCTTGATTAATTCATAAAGATTCATACTCAATAATTCAAAAGTCATACAAACATGTCCTCTAAATGTAAAATGGTCTAAAATATGTACAACATTTCGGGTGTTCATTTTGTCTTGCTGTTTCAATTGTTCTAATATTCGTATTTCTTCCGAAGCTTGCTTCGTAAATCGTTTTTCATTCCGTACCATTTTTAATGCCACGTAAGTATTTGTCTTGTGATCAAATGCTTTAACAACTTGTCCGAAACTTCCTTTACCTAAAATTTTTAACACTTCATATCTATACATAATATGATCATGAGCTGTATGAATGTAGGAACCTTGGTCATCATCATAACCACAATTATTTGGCGAGCCAATTATTCCAGGTCGTTTCTTTGCATTGTAACCAAGAAAGTATATCCTAGAGTAACTGAGAATTTCCTGTTGCTCAAAAGGAGTCAGTTTATGACCAAACTGCTTAAGTGCAACATCAGCTGATATTGCTGATATTCCGTTTAAATTTGAAATTGGTGACTGAACATTTGATGGACTTCTAGTAGATATTACAGATTGATTGACAGCTGTGCCACCAACTCCGTTTGAGACCTGTGGCTGACTGTTCTGAGATAGCAAAGAATAAGCGCCTTGCCTAGTGTTGGTTTTCATTAAGCTCCCATTTGGTTCCATTTTATAACTGTATTGGCTTGAAGGCGAGTTAAAAGCATCCGATAAGCGATTTGAAGCTGCATTATTCAAAGCATTAGAGTTATAGCTGACTAATGGCAAATGAATCAATGCAACAGCTGGGCTTTGTGTAGAATAAATAAAATTTCTGTTTTCAATACTGTTTGGAAGTCTTTCTTCGTAAAGTTGTGTAATGTTGAGACTGGATTTCATATTGCTACCAGAACATGTTGAAGAACATACGCTTTGTACATTTGAACTCTGAACAGGAACAACAATATTTCCATTTATAAGCGTAGATGTTCCTCCACTAACACAATTTATTGGGGGAAAGTAGGCCTGCTTCGCTGATCTATCTATTGCATACATAACAAACAAACTTCCTTAACTAAAATTAGTCCAAAATAAATTCAAAATACTCTATAAATAGTCCATTATATGGAAGTACTGTTGTTCTTTTAATTAATAGGATAACGGTTCTCAAATAAATGTTTATGTTTGAGAACTTAATATATTCCATAAAGATACTTAAAATGCGCTCCTTAACAACGGCGTTTAGGCTAACGCCAATTTAAATCACACAAACAAGTGTAAACACCCCGACTTCAAGTAAATGCCGTACGACGTTACAAACTCGGATAAGGTGCTCTGAATATAGATTTGATACTGATAGGAGAGCCCTTAAGAGGGCCTGGTCGTGCGTTCTCCTGAATTATTCAAACTGTGAAGATGTTCTAGAGCCTAGGGTGGACTCTGGTTGTTCTTCCTGCCGTTGTCGAGTTGTAATCACGATGTGGAAAACGTCGTTCAGGTTCTGCAATTAATTGGCTCGTCTCGCTGGTTGTACCGCAACAAGATGGGTCACGGATGTAGCCAATTGTTTTTTAGAAAAGAATAGAATAGAATATCTTTATTTGGATTCAAACCACACATATTCCATCAAATAATAAAATTGGAAATTGTACAATATATATTTTAAAAAATTATCACATCACAATAATTGTGCAATTAATCTCATGTAGATAAGTATATCTCACTAGTTGTACAATACAATATATCAATATCAGAAAGTTCGACTGAAAAGAATAATATATACATCATCAAATTAGGAACAATTAAGGTATAACTCGAGTGTAACATCATGCAAAAATTGAGAACCATGACAAGCAATTGATTGTATGTAATGTTAAATAATATGAAGATATAGTGCATAACATTTCAATTTTAAAAATACAAAACTTGGAAAGAAAAATCTCAGAAAATCTGTTTCCGATAACAATTATCCTTGTCTTTTATTCAACCATGAGAAAGTATTATCATGATCAAAATAAAAAATATCAGCAGGATTGCAGACTTTTTCAAGTTCAGTAGATAAAATTTTAAAAGACATCTTAGATGGAGGCATTTCTCTAAGCCCCTTCGGAAATTGGTTATAAATTTTGTAGATTTTCGAGAAAGAGAATAACTTACTCGCTACATTCCCCACCAAAGGAGGACATAAAAAAGGGAAGCTCGAAGCCTCCCCACTAACAAACACTACGCGCCCGAGCGAAGCCGATTAGGCCCCGTCGCGGGCTTCAACCCAACGGAGTGCAGTGTTGGGCCTCCACCCGGGGTTAGAGCATTGCTGATCACCCGGAACCCGACGCCAGGTAAGTTTTGTTGGTGAAACAATCAAATCACCAGCGTAGGTATTGACAGCCGACAGAACGCACACGCGTAACGCAAAGCAGAATGCAAATGCGACAACTAACTTGCATGGTAAATTGCCGTGTTTATATAGCATGCCTTAGTAATATATGTCTACTTGCACACTATTGGTTAAACGGCAAGTTTCACTTTTTCTCATTGGTGCAACGTAAATAAAATTTAATTTAATTTACGCAATATGTCGGCCATTAATTTGTGTCGTTACACAAGTAATTAAAATTGAAATAGATTAAGTAGCCCAACATTGAGTAAGATCATATTACTCTATGTGTTCCGAACAAGAAAGAATTTTTGGACAATTTATGAAAATCAGATTATAAATATAGCCTTTCAGAGCTCCGTGATATGTTAGAGTGTGGATAAAGATATTTCCTCCGCCAAAAATAAAGTGACAATAGAATAGAATAGAATAGAATAGAATAGAATAGAATATCTTTATTTGGATTCAAACCACACATGTTCCATCAAATAATAAAATTGGAAATGTAAAATAAAAAAAGATATCACATCACATAAAAATGTGCAATTAGTCTCATGTAGATAAGTAAATCTCACTAGTTTTACTGTACAATATTTCAATATCAGAAAGTTCGGCTGTAAAGAATAACAGATTCATCTTCAAAAATAGGAAATATTAAGGTATAATTCGAGTGTAACATTATGCAAAAAAATGAGAACCATGACTAGCAATTGATTGTGTGTATTGTTGACAAATATGATGATATAATGCATAATATTTCACTTTTAATAATACAAAACTTTGAAATAAAAATCTCAAGAAATTCTGTTTCCGATAACTATTATCTTTAGCACGTGATTATACTTTCCGTTTATGCTGCCTTTGATTTATCCTTCTGGTCACAACTGAAATAATTTGTTACTAGGCTCGCAACACCTAATACATACTTGCATATATATTAGTTCTACGCAACAAACAGTATTTAACAATTACCCTTGTCTTTTATTCAACCATGAGAAAGCATTATCATAATCAAAATAAAAAATATCAGCAGGATTGTAGACTTTTTCTAGTTCAGTAGATAAAAATTTAAAAGACATCTTAGATGGAGGTGTTTCTCTAAGCCCCTTTGGCAATTGATTATAAATTTTGTAGATTTTCGAAAAGAGAATAACTTGCTCGCAAGCATTCCCACCAAAAGGAGATATTGCTAAATGTAGATCTAGTTCCAACTTCATGACTCTTTCTTATTGGATTCATATAGACACCAGTCTACTGGTTCAAATGGAAAACTTTTATGCAATAGAACATCCTCCGAAACCATAAAGTTTGCAGTGATACAAACTGTAATCTAGTGGCATATATAGTACAGGAGATAGAACTAATTCGTTTCACAACTTTTCTTTGTACAGCTTCTATCTTATTAGACAAACCCTATTTTAATGGATTACAAGTAGCGGCAGCATATTCTAGTATCGGTCTAATCCATATTATAAACATTTTAAGTTTAATGTCATTCGATAAGATATTTCTATTTATAAGTACCCATCTTTTCTTGGCACTGCCTACTATCCTTTCAATATGTCTCTCAGCAGAAGCTGTACATTGAATAGTTATGCCTAAATCCTTTATATCTTGCATAAATTTAATCTCAAGCACATCATTAATCACAGCATCATGAAAATAAACATAATTAAAGTCTGTTTAGTTACATATTTTTAAAGCTCTCGTCTTTTTTTGTTTATTATTATATGCCACTAGATTACAGTTTGTATCACAGCATCCTTTATGGTTTCGGAGGATGTGCTATTGCATAAAAGTTTTCCATTTGAACCAGTGGACTGGTGCCTATATGAATCCAATAAGAAAGAGTCATGAAGTTGGAACTAGATCTGGTCAATTTGCAATATCTCCACCATTGGTAGGGAATGTTGCGAGCAAGCTATTCTCTTTTTCAAAAATTTTCAAAATTTACAATCAATTGCCAAAGTGGCTTAGAGAAACGCCTCCATCTAAAATGTCTCTTAAATTTTTATCTACCGAACTAGAAAAAGTGTTCAATCCTGCTGATATTTTTAATTTTGATTATGATAATACTTTCTCGTGGTTAAATAAAAGACAGGATTAATTGTTTTTCAGCAGCATAACTTCTCGAGATTCTATCTTCAAGTTTTGTACTATTAATACTGAAACGTTGTGCATTACATAGTATGTTAAACAACAATACATACAATCAATTATTAGTCATGGTTCCCTTTTTTGCATAATGTTACACTCGAATAATACATTAAATTTTTCTATTTTTGATGATGAATCTATCTCTCTTTATAACCGAACTTTCTGATGCTGATAAATTGTACAGTACAACTAATTGCACATATTTATGTGATGTGATATGTTTTTATATTGTACATTTTCTATTTTTATTATTTGATGGAACATGTAAGGTTTGAATCCAAATAAAGATTTCCTATTCTATTTTATTCAAGTCAACCCACCAATGGTGGGAATGTTGCGAGCAAGCTACTCTCTTTTTTAAAAATTTACAAAATTTACAATCAATTGCTAAAGGGGCTTAGAGAAACGCCTCCAACTAAAATGTCTTTTAAATTTTTATCTACCGAACTAGAAAAAGTGTTCAATCCTGCTGATATTTTTAATTTTGATTATGATAATACTTTCTCATGGTTAAATAAAAGACAGGATTAATTGTGTTTCAGCAACATAATTTCTCGAGAATCTATCTTCAAATTGTGTATTATTAAAACTGAAAGGTTATGCATTATATCATCTTGTTAATCAACAATGCATACAATCAATTATTAGTCATGGTTACCTTTTTTCTTACAAACTGTTATACTCGAATTATATCTTAAATTTTTCTAATTTTGATGAAGAATCTATCACTCTTTACAGCTGAACTTTCTGATGCTGATAAATTGTACAGTACAACTAATTGCACATATATATGTGATGTGATATCTTTTTATATTGTACATTTTCTAATTTTATTATTTGATGGAACATGTGTGGTTTGAATCCAAATAAAGATATTCTATTCTATTCTATTCTATTCTACTCCTAGACACTTGATGCCGGCTCTGGTTAACTGGCTGATGTTCCGTCGTTGTGTCGTCGCAATGAGAGCAAGTATGGCTGTCGAACAGCAGCGTCATTGCGAACGGGTACTCCATTTCAGTTGTAGAGATGCGTGTGAACAGAGACTAGACGAGGCGTATGTCTCAGATACTTTTCAGATATGTTAACGAAATGAAGTCGGAGCCGGGTAGCTTCGTCTTGTGGGTCATCCTGTGCGGGTGGTAGACTAGATGGGCGTAGGTCCATGCCATACAAGAGTTGTGACGCAGGCGTTTAATAGGTTCACGAGTACGGGAACGCATGGCAAGTAGACCTAAAGGTAGCGCATCGACCCAGTTGCCATTAATGGATGGGGATGCTAAAGCAGCTTTGAGTTCCTGCCATACCGTTAGATTGAGGATGGTAGGCAGTCGTCTGGCGTATGGTGCATTCCATGAACCGCAAGGTTGTTTTAACCGGTCCGATGAGAAGCAAGTGCCTCTATCAGTGATGACCTGATTGGTAACACTATTGTAACATGCAGATCCGCGTTACAACCCAACGATGTTCAATTTTGACAAATATAGTTCTCTTTAAGGTCAAATAGTCTAATTCTGGTTTTTTTTAAATATTTATATTTACTGTGATTTTAGCAACAATCTCTGTTAGCTTCAAGCAGTTTTAATCCAGATTACCTGAACAGCAAATTTAATTGTAATTAATTGGGTTTTGTTTAATAAATATAGACACCAGCGCGCAAAATGCAGGTAACATGCAGTGGAATTATATGTCTCTGTGTTCAAACACTGGAATTACTTAATTCACCTGCCTTAACCATATTTCACACAACTATTAACAGTTCAGTTATGATTCTACTCATCCAAATTTCAGGTGTTTCTCAATTTTTTTTCCAAAACTCTTTTGTTCAATGGATTTATACAATTTAAACGTTCAAAACCTAGCAAACAGTGGAATAATTAATTGCGGTGCGTTTTAAGACTTTTTTTTACAAGATTTCTATCCATCAATTATCAGTGACAATATTTATTGTGTTTCTTCTCATCAATTATCAGTGACTTTAAACTAATTTGCTAATCCGTCTGGATTTATATCATTGTAATTTTTCAATCATTTACATGAATTTATTACGATTCAGCCGATTGTGTTTATTGTTATTACTTTTGCATAAGAAATTTAATTGTGTTGACCATATATTATTTTGTTACCGTCTAGAGCACGGACTATATGGATTAACTGTGAATTGATTCATGCATTGCGACATAACATTCAATAAACGTCTGATAACATGGGTGAGTCTTCTTACTTCACCCTTCGGTAAAAGGGCAGGGACTGATCATGGAACGGGTGGTGATAACAGCCACCATGGAAATTTAGGAATAGGAAATCATTACTAAATAGACAGCTACCACGCAAAAACTTTTACAATAACTGCAAAACCTCCTACACCGTAATGGGATATCCATGCAGAGATGAAACCGTTTGTGAATTCGTCCGCAGAAATGGTGCTATGAGTTAATGCCGCAGGCCATCGTGTAAATCTATCAATAATGATTTGAAGGTAGCTGAATCCTTGAAACTTTGTCAGACAAACTACGCCAATGTGGACGATGGTTAAACGAAAAGGAATTCTGAAATTTTGCAACTTAGAACGAGTGTGCCTTGTGACCTTGTTTTTCTGGCAGATGACACACTCGGAGACCCATCGTTTAGCATTCTGCATGAGCCTGTGACCCCAGAACCGATCTGTAAACGCCGGACAGTCACCTTGATTTTAAAAGATATATTTATTTGCTCAGTGCTGTCCTTCTTGTTATGGATTTGACCGCATTTTTCTTGTGCGGTAAAATTGATAGCACTCATAGTTCGGTAAAATCTTGAACTTCCCTCATCTTCAGATAATGTAATTTTTGGCCTCAATTGATGGGTTCTCACTTGCCCTTCTTCTTTAAGCCTTCAATTAGCTGATTGTCTGAAAATGACGTTGGATCAAGATTTTCCATTGTTCCTGGACCGATATTTCGAGATCTCATTTCCAATCTCATCTTCAGGGTGGACACAATACGCACAGGAGTAAAACACAACTTGTGACAAATGTGGTATCCTCATTCAATACAGATATATTTACACCCATTTTAATTCTAAAATTATTTTTTAATTGTCACCTTGATTCCTGTGTGATAAATTGAGTGAATTGAGTCGAAAAGTTTTCTCTGTAGGTTGGTCGGCAAAACTGGCTTGTTTTGCTGCGTACCCGTGAAGTAAACATTTGGTAAACCTTCTTAGAGACGACAAACGAACTTGGTGGGGTGACGGGCTACTGATCTTTTAACGTGAGTGTCACCGTGCTGTTCTGTTTGCAGGAGGGATGGCGTTAGTACAGGTACCTTAGGGGTCACGGAGTTGACTGTAAAGGGCAACAACGAAGGTGGTTGTAGCGAGACATCTGGCCTGTAAAATTCGTCTGCAATGAAGTTTTGTTCGTCCTTGACATGAAAGATTTCGAATTGCAATTCGCTCAGACGAGACAGCTGTCTTTCCAATCTGGCACGGTACTTGGCAACAGTTGAAGTCGCATATCGAAGTGTGCTAACTAATGGTGCAAGATTTGTGTAAACAACAAATCTGCAGCTGCCAATAATGCTGATAAAGTGGCGTACTGCGTCGTGGATCGCGAAGAATTCTCGATCGAATGTTACGTATCTTGTTTCTACTGGTTTGAGAGTCCGCGAGTAAAAATTGATAGGCTTCCGAACTCCGTCGATCTCTCGTTCCAAAGTGGCACCATTAGCGAACTCAGAAGTGTCTGCCGTGAGTAGAAATGGTCGTTGAAAATCTGGTTGCGTTAACATTGTATTATTTGCTAACGAATTAATTGCGAGTCGAAGTAATTCCTCGTCTTTAGATGACGAAGAAATGATAGATGGAGTTCTTGCTAAGTCCTTTTCATTGCCACAGGTAACTACACAACGGATAAATTTGTCTTGAAAGGCCGGGAAAGAACTTCCGATTGAAGTTAAGACCTCCAAAAATTTTCTGTAACTCACTTACAGTCTTTGGTGATTTGACATACTTGATTGAATTTTTTTTCGACGGCAAATGTTGAATACCTTGGGGCGTGATACGATACCTTAGAAAGTCCACGGATGTAGTTACAATCTGAGTCTTGTCACAGTTGATCTTGAGTCCGTGGTTAAACAAGTGTGAGAGGATATTTCGTAAATGCTTGGCATGAGATTCTAAGTCTGGATTGAAAACCATTATGTCATCGACATAGGACATAAAGTAAGCGGCGTCGTCGCAAAGTATGTTGTCCATGGCTCTTCCAAATGTCGGTGTAGCACTGTAACACGCGGCTCCGCGTTACAATCCAACGATGTTCGATTTTGACAAATACAGTGCTCTTTAAGGTCAAATAATCTAATTCCGTTCTTACACAATATTTATTTTAACTGTGATTTTAGAAACAATCTCTGTTAGTTTCAATCAGTTTTAATTGAGATTTCTTGAACTGCAATTTTATTTGTAATTAATAGGGTTGTTTATTAAATATACAGATCCGCGCGCGCTACGCATGGAACACGCCGTGGACTATTGTGTCACAGTGGATTTATTTCGCTCAGTTGGATTATTCGCAGTTTACGCGAGGGATTTACTGATCATATTTACCTATGCCTATCCGAATTTCAGCGAATAATGGATTAGTATAAAGACATAAGTTAAAAACATAGCAAACAGTGAACTAATTATTTGTGAATTTTTGTCATTGAAGTCTTTACACGAATTTCATCCATTTAGTCTCAGTGACAACTTTTAACAGTGACTATGTTCATATCATCATGTATTTTCAATCGGTTGCATATATTCATTTAAATTCAGATATTTGTGAAAGAATAATTGCTTGTGTGTAAGACACGCAAATTTATAAACAGCGTTCATTTTACTACTGTTTAGTGCATAGACAATTTGTTTAACTGTGATTTGTGCATAAAACCTTCATCTTTGTGAACAATGTTTTTACTTTTGCCATCTAGAGTACGGACAATTTAGTTTAACTTTGACTGGTGTTTAAGACATTCATTTGAGTTAAGGTTTAATTTTATTGCCGTCTAGAGCACGGTCAATTCGGACTACTTATGATTTCATACGCGAAGTCATTTACAATACATTTGTGATACTTCTTATCAGTCTTCTCTCATCACCCATCGGGAATAAGCCGGGGAATAATCGTGTGCACGGATCTCCACAGCCGCTACCAAACCAATGTAGGGAATGAATAATCTCGCAAAAGTTTCCTACATAAATGGTGCCCCGGGTGAGGTCCGAAACCACGGCCTTCAGCATACTTAAGTCCAAAAGTCGAGTAGAAATATTTGAAAAGGCCAAATGTTGTGATGACCACAGTCTCTTCAATATCTCCTGGCGCTACCGGCCTGTGGTGGTAGGCTTGTCTGAGGTCAAACACTAAGAAGAAATTGCTGCCACTGAGTTTTTCAAGTAAGATGTTAATATTTGTAATAGGATTTGTATCAGATTTGGTCACTGAATTTAACTTTCGTTAATCTCTACTGACTCTGTACGATCCGTTTGATGTGGAGACTAAGTACAGTGGTCACGCCCATGAACTTTTCGATGGTCTGATGATTCCCTCTTCCAACAGTCTCTAAAATTCCTCTTGGGCAGCTTTTAGTTTAGCAGGGGCCAGTAGTCGCTTATTGAGTGCAATAGGTTTTCCTTCTGTGATGATATGGTGCATCGTGTTGGAGACTCTTATCGCTAACTTGCTGAGATCGAAAAACGACTTGTGTTCTCAAAGAGAGGCTGATATCTCTGCTGAATGATGCACTGGAGTTGGCTGAATGATCTGTAACTCCAGACGCTCGGAAACAAGTGTCCAAAAACTTTGCTCAAGTCCGGTGGAGGGGTCGATGATCTTTTGTTTGGCAAAATCAACAATGAGCCGAACTTTTAAAAGGAAATCGAAGCCTATTATGTTGTGTGAGACATTGACGACGATGAAGATGTGAGTAAATTCACGCCGTAAATCTATACTGATTGTGCGATGCCGGCAGCCATGCGTAGATATGGGCTCCTCTATATCTGTTGCAAGTTAAACTACTAGAGACATCTCGGTCATTGAATCACCCTTGAGAACTGAGACTGCTGCACCTGTGTTTACGATGTATTCTTCACCAGTTCTGAAATCAAGAATTTGCAGAAATTTGTTGGGCTGTTTGGCCGGGTCATACAAAAAAGTAGGCTGGTCATTGCAAAAAACATTGCCAGTTTGGCTTTCTATGTACCATATAAGGCGTGGAAGAATAGAGTAAATAGGAATGTCAGATTGTAAGACATTGCTTCCTAGTGGCGCCGTTGATGCCGTTGATGCGCAGAAAGTTCTGTCTCCTACTTTCTGCGGCATACGTTTCCCGATCCTGATGTTCCACTGCGCCTGTTTTCTCTGGCCTTTCCCGTCAACTGTGGAAATTGGCATTGCTTCGGGAATTGTTCCAAACGACAGACACACTTGACATGAATAAAGAGCTTCTGGTGATTATAGCACCAATTCATTGGGGTATATCTAATAAAAGATTGGGGGATATTGATCGCCACCTACTGTTATTTTGTATTTTGGGTGGAAAATGGGTCGTGCTCTCACCTGAATCAGCTTTGATTTCCCTATGGCTAATCCTTCTAGAACTTTAGCAATGTTCGCTATTGTCTTTTCTAAAGAGGTGATCCTATAATCCTGCGGGGAAGGACAAAAAATATGACGAATTTAACTTAGGTTCTAAATAGCCTAAATTCTAACTCTCATCTCTTTGATAAGTCATCTATTGCGAGAGAGTTGAGGAGCTGTCTGCCGAACAATTTTAATGACTAGGTAAGTTTTTTAATAAAAGCAACCTTAGCCTCATCATAAAAAAATATTGATTTTATACTTAAGTTTCTGCAATTCCCCTAACATCTCGATGGGGCCAAGGTCTGGCATGTCTAACTGCGCATGTTTATTTATTATCTGCTCAGATTCAATGGGACCCAACAAGGATTTCACTTCATTTTGGAGGCAGAAAATGGGATTAGGTAGTTTTCTAATGGCCTCAAGCTTCGGATAAATCCCTCGCTGCAATCTTGAGAGTAGTTTTGCAAAGCCATTTGACAGTTTTTGATGAATGTCATAATCTGGAAACAGGGAGAAAGTAGAGTCTATGCACATAATGAATAACTTGCAATCTCCATCCCATACAGGAACATCAATATCTAAAATTGGACCTGACATTCTAACAATCTTACGGGATCTTAAAAGCATAAATTTATAAGCGAAATAAAATGTATAAATTAACATGAATATTAAGAAGTGCTCACAAAAATCTGCTTTCATAGTTAAACCTGACGAGATGAGCTTCAGATCAAATGTGCTTTCGAAAGGTCACAAATCGGCGTCCAAGTTTTTTCACAGTTTGGCACAGATTTTATGTAGGAGTGAAAACATTTGAACTCCAAAATTTCCCTCAAAACAATTTGCTTTCCAGCAAAAAACCTAGAAGATCTTGACTTAGGAAAGATTCGCCACCAGGGTTAAAAAATGAAATTGTATTATGTGCTAACGTAAACTTCCTTTATTCCCACTTTGAAAAATGAAAAAGAAACACAGTTTATTTTATTCACGCCAAAAAGTTTTGAGATATAAAAACAAGTCTAGAAAACAGTATTGTTCTCAGGATCCTGGCGCGGTCGCCAATTTGTAAGACGCCCTAAGTAAATTCCGTGCAATGTTAAAAAGAAGTTAAGAGCCGTGAAGGCTGAGACAAGTTATCTTTGGGGTCCCTTATTAGAACAGACATTGCGTTCTCCGACAAATTACGAGAAAGTTAGTTATTGTAGCAGTGTCTAGAAGTACTCCTAGACACTTGAGGCCAGCTCTGGTCAACTGGCTGGTGTTCCTTCGTTATGTCGTCAAAATGAGATGGCGAGTGGCCATGTGAAGGCTAAGAATTGTCTTGTTGAATATATGCGACAACAACGTGGTAACTGGCACATTTAGAGCTCTAATAAATAGATGACCGATCCGTTTTACTAGTTGTGCAACTACAAGATATCCCAGTGACTAGGTGTCTCAGCTCAAATGGTGCTAGTCCAGATGGCAGCGTGGACGAACAATCAGTATGACGCGAGACAGCAAGCACGGGTAACGCACAACCGAAATAAAACGTGCTAATGACAAGCATAGTAAATGCACCGTGCTTATATAGGAAATATGTCGGCGAATGGTTCTTGAGCCGTTAAACCTCCAACGAAACACTTAGGATCAAAACTTCAAAGTAGATACCAATAAACACACAATATTTAACTAAAAAGCCACAAAATAATCGATTGCCATACGAAAAATTAAATGTGTCTAATGCAGGAGTTGTTTAAGAAGAAGAATCGGAATAAGAAAGCTACAATCAACAACAACAGTAACAACAACAACAACAACAACATCAACAACAACAACAACAACAACAACAACAAATAAATAAATAAATAATAATAAAATAAATATAATAATAATAATAATAATAATATAGTACTAATAATAATAATAATAATAATAATAATAATAATAATAATAATAATAAAAATATTTAGCAACAAAGGCCTACAGGACCAAAAATTGAAATGAAAGAGTACAAATAAAAAGTAGGTTATGTAGATTTGAATGAAATGGTGACAAGCGAAATATTTCACAATAAGGATGAAAAGAGTTGTGAAAGAGAATCGTTTTCATCAAATTCATGATAGTTCGTTCTGATGTGAAAGCGATTCCATTTGATTAGATAAGATCGACTAGAATAAGGATTTTGAAGTGTCCGAGTATCAGTGCAGGATTTGCTGGTGTCGGATGAACGATTTTGAGACTGAGTTAGAATGCGATAATAGACCAGCTACAGACATCGACCGTTGGAGTTCTTTATCGTAGTTTTCGAATTTATGTAGGGTAGTATTGCCAAGGATAAAGTCGACTGGATTGAAGCTTTTGAAGAGCTAAAATATCAGTGTCGCATCCAGGGTTCACTGACTGCAGTTGAATGAGGTTACGACTGTTGGAAGGCAAGGAGGAACCAGCGTCCGATGTATATCGTCAGATGGTCCAACAGACTTTTCGAGTTTCCGATCATTTGCTGAAAAAAATGAGGAGAATTAGTACAGCAAATTATGGCAAAATACTTCATATTTAGATGCGGTAAAATAAAAATAGTATTGGAGAGCCAAGATTTGACATTTAGAATCAAAGGCAACTTGTTGAAATAGTAAGCTGAGCAAGAAGATAATTAATGTTCCGTAATTAATTAATAGCCTAGGGGTAAAAAGAAGTATTACGGGTGAAGAAGGAAACAGTTGCTCTTCCATTCAGAGTTTTTGCATTGGAATTTGTTAAAGAAGTGAGTGTGAGCCGCCTTCTTATAATCATACTGGGATATTAATAAATAATAAATACTAATGAAGACCTCAAACATTAACTTCACTCGTTCGGATGACTCCGGCTTTGTCGACGACTATCTAAATTATCTCCTAGGCTCTTTTTCAATTCTCAGTCCAGCTGCTGAGATTATCGATATCGGTGAGGCTGGGAATCTGCGTTGGTTCAACATTTTGCCGGCCACCGTCGTACAAGCAATCAAAGACATCAAATATAAACACCAATTTTGTCAATACCGTGTCTTTGTCTGTATGATAGCTCTTCTAGGTTGAAACCACTTCTCTCCGATTGCTGATGTTATAAACAGATGTCTCAAAACTATCTATCTTCCCCCGGAATGGCTTAACTCGACGATCCCTACTATCCCAAAAATGGCACATAGTTGAGCTCCACATTCAAATATCTCCGCCCAATAACTATCATCCCTACTTTCACCAAAATATCCGGCAGGGTCTTATATACCTTAATCTACCCCCACAGCCAGAACTATTGGGAACTCCTGCTCCTGACTTATCTTCTCCCATTAAGGTTCACCCGACACTTATGAGGAATCTCTTTCATTCACAAATTTTCTGTCACCGTGAAACTTCGCACACCATAGTCTGAGCGAACTCTGATTGGAAATACAATTGGTTTTTCACACACTCATAATATATTTAAACCAAGTAGAAACGCATTAAGATAATAATTTAAAGACGCTTTTTACGGAGCAAGGTTTGAATAAATTTGGTATGTCTTGAAAGTAAAAACTATTCAAAATTAAATTTTTAGTAAAATCATTCTATTTATTTTGGAAATCATAATCATTTTAGAATATAGCTGTTGAAATTATTTATCGTAAACATATCACACATGCGTTTATATGCTATTCATGTTTTTAGACAAAAGTTAAATCATAGAGGACGAGAAAATTTTTAACAAAATCAGAATGAATAAAGAAGCTATCTTTCTCACGTAGGCATTCTTTGTACACTGATTCCTCATCTTTAGCTCAAAATCAGCTATTTATTTTGTCAAGTAATGCAGCACAATACGAAGGTGACTAAATTCGCCTTTGTTCAGAAAATTGCGCCGTCCAGTTGCCCTAAATTTGTTGTTCAGTTGTAACAGACGGTTTTAGTCTTGCTTCGATATCTAATGATGAGAAGTTAGAAAAAACGGAGCAAAGACAAAATAAACTTCATGCATTCTTCATTTTCTATTCGAACGAATTTCCAAGGCATGTCGTCAGCATAAGCAGGTTTCTTCAGTATCCCAGTGTTTTCCATCACACTGGGGTGATATCCAATGAACGTTTGTTCTATATCAATTGTATTCAACTATGCAACAACCTTAGGTTTGCAACACCTAATACATAATTGCATATATATTAGTTCTCCGTCACAAATAGTATCTAAATGTTATGTGATGTTAGCTTCACTGCTGCAGGTTTACACATTAGTCTAAGAGATTGTACCGACCTATTTTCCCCCATTCATCACCCAAAAAATAGAATCTAACGCATAATACCTTTCTTACATCTAGGCTTTTAACTAGTTTCGGACCGGTAATTTTCTTACCGGATCCAAGTATTAACTACTCAGCCATAATTTTCTCTACTAATTCTCTTCATTTTGATTTAGTAAGCGTTCGGAAACTTGAAAGTCTGCTGGACCATCTGACGATATACTGTAGGAGGTTTTGTAGTTAATGTGAGAGGTTCAGTGGGCTAGTTGTCTATTAAGTGCGATATTGCCCTCCTACCTAATATCTTGTAGCTTTTATTAAGATTAATCCCTGGCTCTTTCCCGAAGGGTGATGTGAGAAAGCTCAGACAATTATCAATTTATTATTAAATATAATGTTGAAAAGCAAAGATAAAAATCGTGTTAAAGTAGTCACAATAAGCACAAAATAAAAATCCAAGTTTTGCGTTGCCACAGTGATTCACTATATGCTAGGTTTTAAGTGTTATATCACATAAATCCACTGAACTGTAGGGTTTCGGATAAATGATTGCGAAATACGCAAAATATAAATCCATAAAGTCTTAATTGCACTGTTACTGGTCATGTAGGAATTGTTAGATCAAACAAAATATATCAATCCTGGCTTTGAGCGTTAAGTCACATAAATCCACTGAATTTTACCGGCGTATTGCGCGCGGGTGAGTATTACTATTAAACAAAACCCTATTAATCACAATTTAATATGCGGTTCAAGAAATCTCAATTAAAACTGATTGAAACTAACAGAGATTGTCGCTAAAATCACAGTTACGAGAAATATTGTGTAAAATCAGAATTAGACATTTTGATCTTAAAGTTAACTATATTTGTCAAAATTGAACATCGTTGGGTTGTAACGCGGAACCGCGTGTTACATACACCTCCGACAATGAAAATTAGTATACAATGAAAGGGGCTAACCTTACAGGAGGTGTTATAGCTCGACCGTAATGAGTAAACACTGATGTTGGCTCTGTCGACACTGTCTCTGGTTCCTCTATATATTGAGGCGGCGTGACGGCGTCAGATGAAATTGCTGCTGGTAAGATGTCGGGCGTCAGGCCGTGGTCAGCAAAACTGTCTGGAGGTGGAATAATCATTTATTCGCTGCCTGATAGGTCAACATCGTGGAACAGCGGGTCATTTGGGTCAACGTCGGCCGGGGATAATCTGTGTTTGGAGACAGCTTCAGCTTTGCCATAAATTTACAAAATTATGTAATTCTGACGCAGATCTAACACACGATAAAGACCGCGCTTTTCTTTGGCTAGAATCCTGTTATCCATGTCGTAGTTGACGAATAACCATTTGCAGCTATCAAAATCTTTGCGTTTATAGATTGGACCATGTTGCTGACGTGTAGGACAGATCGGCCGATTCTGAGCGTTATAATGTAGGTAACTGCGAAGTGGAAACAGAAATGCCGGATCGTTCATCGTTATCGCAGTTTCAGAGCGTGATCGGACTAGTTCGCTAGGCAGCCGTAGGCATTCGCCAAATACAATTTCAGCGGAGCTACATTTGATCGCCTCTCGAGGTCTTGTACACATTAATAGGAGTACTTTCGGTAAAGCCGCAAGCCAATTTTCTTCTGGGCTGGCCTTGAGCGCCGCTTTCAGTTCCCGGTGTGGCCTTTCGACTAAACCATTTGCTCTCCGTTTGCGAGCCGCGGTCACGGAGTGTTTGACGTCATAGTATTTCAGTAGTGTTGCAAACTCTTCGCAGAGGAACTGTGCGCTACGATCGGTTGTCACTTCAGCTGGAGCACCAAACCCAGCTTCATGTCTGACAGTGGTATGATCCCGTATTGACAGTAGACAGCGTATATTGTTCACGGCAGGTAAGGTTACCAGATCAACGTGTATGTGCGTGAACCGTACTTTGGATACTTCGATGACTTGTGGCGCCATTTTGGTGTGTCTCGTCACTTTGCATTTCTGACATTCTAGACATTGTTTTGACCACTTCTTGACATCTCGCCTCATGCTAGGCCAAAAATTCGTTCTGGATAAAATTTCCACTGAGGCTTCGCCAGATGAGTGGCTCATTGAATGGTTAAACTCGAAGATCTTGTGACGGAGTTTTTCAGATATAAACGGCCGAGGGCCCACGCCCGTTATTTCACACTGCAACAGAGTTCCATCATAATCAAGTGTATTCAGGCGATTTACATCAAATATACGAAGTGATGGATCACCTTGCTGTGCTGCTTGCGTTTCCTGAGTACTTTTAGGTGAAGAACACGAGATAGAAGCACAGAGTTCTGCAGAACGGCTCAGGGAGTCTGCAACTACGTTTTCTGATCCTTTGACTTGAGTGACTTAATATTCATACTCGTGTATTCGTGTAAGTTGCGAGTTGACACGTCGTGAATATAAATACTCTTTCTTTCCTCTGAGCATTGGGAGTAGAGGAAGGCGGTCGGTGCAGATCTTGAACTTTCGGCCACCCAGATAGGTGTGGAAGTGTAGGATCAACCGGTAGATTGCGAGTAACTCTTTCCCTAATGTATTATATCGCGTCTCGCGAGGTTGTAGTTTTTACGAGTAGAACGCGATAGGTCGGTGTATGCCATTGATGGACTGTCGAAGTACTGCGCCTGTGGAAACGTCGGATGCGTCAGTGATCAATTCAAAAGGTTGAGACCAATCAGAAGAATGTAGCATGGTCGCTTTGCATAAAGCCCTTTTGGCATCCTCGTAAGCCTGCATGTCGTCCACGTTGAGCTGAATCAGTTGTGATTTCTTGACGAAACGACTTTCTGGAACGAGATATTTGTGAAGAGGTGCCAGAATCTTGGCAAGACAAGTAACGAATCGAGAGTAGTAGTTCATCTTGCCCAAGAATCGTCGTAACGCTCAAACGGTGGTTGGAGGCTGTAGATCTTGAATGGCACGAGCCTTAGCAGTTAGAGATGTCATGAATTTCTCGGAAAAGTGATGACCGAGGAATTCAATTGATTTTTTTTGCAAAGACAAATTTGTTGCCATGAAGTCGGAGGCCATAGTCTGCTAGACGTGTGAGTAGAAAGTCAATATGCTGCAAATGTTCGGACATTGAGTTGGAGAATACCAGAATGTCGTTTAAGTAGAGAATTACAAATGCTAGATCACCTAGTATTTCGTCCATAACGCGTTTACATGTTTGAGATGCGTTCTTAAGATCGAAAGGCATATAGCGATATTTGTGAGTGCCGCCTCTAGTGAATCTGAGTGCAGTATAGGATACGGAGTCTTTGTCCATCGGCACTTGATTGTAGGCTTTCACTAGGTCAAGTTTTGAGTACACATCATGCCCGAGAGCAGATCTGAGTAGGTCAGCTGGATTTGGCTGGATGTACGAATCAGACTGTGTGAAAAAATTGAGAATACCATAATCCCCGCACACTCTTAATGTTCCGGGTTCACTCTTAGGTACCACTACCACAGGCGACGCATAGAGTGAACTGGATTGTGCACAGAAGCCTTGTAGACGTAGCATGGCGAATTCTTCCTCGGCGGCCGTAAGTTTGAATGGTGCCAATGGACGTGCTCTGGGAGGATGAGGAATTGGCTTCGATAAGATAATACGATGAGCTGTGATGGCACGCTTCCTCTTGAGATCGAGCATAAATGAGATAGGTTTGAAAATTTCTTCATGTTGCTATATAACATCGTCAAGTTGTGGTACATGAGGAATTAGCTGAATAGATGAGATTGCTTTGACGCGAGTCGTGTGTTTGAGCGGGGATGATAGCAACTGATTGTCAACAGTGCGTATCTCTCGTGTTTTTGGACGTATAGTGAAATCAAAATGTTCAAGGAAGTGACGTCCAATGATGTTTTTTGTCGTGTTGGCAATGATGAAAATATTCTTGAAACATCGTTTTGAGTTGGAGAACGAGATTGTGTGTACTCGTACTCCAAACGTCACTATGTTGGAGCAATTGGCGCAGGTAAGACTGCTGGTGTTGACTGGGTGGGTGGGTTCGAAATAATTGTGGCGTAGTAAGCTTACATCTGATCCAGAATCTATGAAAAATAATTTTCCAGAGTTTGCGTCACGGATGAGGAAGAATGTTGATAGCGGCAACTGACGATGGGACTGGTTGCTGGCATTTTGGCGTTTGAAGCATGACTTAACTGGAGCCGTCGCTGTAAAGTCAATAGTTTGATTGCCCTCTACCACGAACGCAACATGCTCCGAGCCATCAGACTTCGGGCGGCCAACAATCTTGGGGTGGTCAGACTCAACTATCGCAGAAGAGACTGAACCCTGCAGTTTTCCGAACCCTCCATGGGCGGATCATCCTGAGTTTTCGAAGGTGACCGCGCCCATTCGAACCTCGCGTCTGTGCGCCGGAATGTGCAGTCATTTCTGAAGCAGTAGAGCGTGGAATGGCCATAGCTGCAGTGATTCGGACACCACTCCGCCGGTAGATGCGGAACTGTGGCCCGGCCTCTGGACGTCGACTTCCTGGTGCTGTTTCGGGACGGTGGTCGACGCTGATCACGACTGCTCTGGTCGCGTCTATAGTTGACGGAATCGACTTAGGCCGAATCTGGCCTGACGGTCAGGCTCCCGAGCAGGCTGATAAGGAACTCACTGATGACATTAGTTCGGGCTGATGATGATGTGGATTGAGGCTCGGACAGTCATGAAGGGATGCAACCTGTCTCTGAGCCAGGTGAACTGCAGTGGTGTTTCTTCCACCACTTGTCTAGACTTGCCGACAGTACGAAGTCTTGCAGAAACATGGCCATCTCTTGGATTGCAGGGGAAGCTTCTGAATGAATAGGCGCATTAAGATTTTCTTGGGAAGGTTAAATTCAGAGACTTTCTGCTCCATCTCCCTAAATAGCTCGGAAGGCATGCGGATATCTAGGGACATCTGGCTTATCAATTCTGTAAGCCTGTCTTACCGATCTGTTGTCAGGCGCTGCTTAAAGGCGCGTTGCAGGTTCTGCCATGGCTGCAAAGATGTTCCCTCAGTGTATTGATGCAGGATATCTTTTAGTCGGCGTCTGAAAGACATTTGGATTGTCTCCGAAGCCCTCAAAATTATAGAGCCCTCCTCTGTTATATTGGACACCTTGACCAATAAAATAACATCGTCGATCCACTCGTCAAGGTAGTCTGGATCGAATTGGTATATCTTGTACTGAGTCCATGTGGTGGCGTGGCTTGTTGCTGGGCTCGCCACCAGGCTTTCTGCATTTCCTGAGCTTGACGTTATCTTGTGTGTGTGTGTGTGCTGTCGAGCATTGATGGCTGTGTTACATCGTCCTCACCCTTCATTGTGTGGCTGTCTTCGAGAATTGTAATCTCGAGAGAGGGTTCGCTGTGACTTGTGGCTCAGGATTTGTTTTCTTGTGTGTTTTCCCTGCTTTAACGGATTCACTCTTACGTGGCATTCATCCGATGTGCTTGGGCTAGTGAAACGACTAGCTCCTGATTGATATTCTCAAAGGCTAGATGTCGATTATTGCTTTATTGACTGTGAGTTCGACGAAGCGGGGCACCATTTATTTAGGAGGTTTTGTACTTAATGTAAGAGGTTCTGCGGGATAGTTGTTTATTTAGTGAGGTTATGCCCTCTTACCTAATACCTGGTAGCTGTTATTACGATCCGATTTCATGATTAATCCATGGCTCTTTCCCGAAGGGTGATGTGAGAAAGCTCAGACAAATATCAATGTTTTATTGAATATAATTTTGCAAAGCAAAGATAAAAATCGTATAAAAGTAGTCACAATATGTACAAAATATAAATCCAAGTTTTGCGTTGTCACAATCATCCAATGTATGTTAGGCTTTGAGTGTTAATTCACATAAATCCACTGAGCTGTAGGGTTTCGGATAAATGATTGAGAAATACGCAAAATATAAATCCATAAAGTCTTAATTGAACTGTTAGTGGTTCTGTAAGAAAGGTTAGATCACACAAAATATATAAATCCTGCCGTTGAGCGTTAAGTCACGAAAATCCACTGCATGTTACCGGCGTATTGCGCGCGGGTGTGTGTATATATTAAACAAAACCCTATTAATTACAATTAAATTTGCAGTTTAAGAAATCTGAATTAAAACTGATTGAAACTAACAGAGATTGTTACTTAAATAGTTACAATAAATATTATGTAAAACCAGAATTAGCCTATGTGACCTTAAAGAGAACTATATATGACAAACTTGAACATCGTTGGGTTGTAACGCGGAGCCGCGTGTTACAATATAATATACTGAACCTATAAGTGGTACCAACACTATGGCTACTGTGTCAGTATCAGATACAAACGTTATAATGCTGTAAAGGTACATGGTACCAACACTATCGCTGCCGCGTAGGTACTTGTTACCATCGCAATGGATTTCAATATATGCTAATGTTCATCAAAATTGAGAATTACAACTATTTCTGTACACCTATTTCGCCAGAAATGCATACACTTTAATCTTGATATGTAACATTTATCACATATCACGGTAATAATGACAACATTCAATTAAATATATAATGGTTAGATAAAGTTTCTGAACAGTGGAATAGGTGGTATTTCGTCATGTTTGACGACGGACTGCTTTGTAAAAAGCCATTAAATATGAATCTTTATTGATTGTGTGAATAAGTTTAGGTTCGAAATTTCCTAAGCGATTGTGTGTACGGGCATTAAATAAAATGCCTTAAAAATTACTACAAATATTACAATAGCGTCCGTGCCAAATTATGGACAGTGCGTGATGAGTTCCCAATAAGGACGAATCCGAACTACTACTTGAATTGACTTTTCTACATTATGAATTGCTTAGTTTATACTGACAAATGTATGTACATAATGGGATAGGTATTAATATCAAGTTTGCTACCTTGATTTAATTATTTATTTAAATGCTCGCACTGAGGAAGTAATGGTGAAAGGAGTGATTTCTTCTGACGTTGGCCTGCTAGATATGAGTTTGCCAAATTGACAAAGCTTTTGTTGGATGAACAAAAATATTAACGAATCCAGAATAATGGCTGTAAATACTGGTAGAAATTAGATTTATTAATAAATATTGTTCCACATATTACGTACTTTTTTCTAATAGCTTAAAAATGGTGAAATTTGTAACGATATATAAATATATAAATATGTAAATATGTATATATATAAATATATAAAATAAATATAAATATATATATATATATATATATATATATATATATATATATATATAAAAGTAGAGACAATGGTTTCGTATGCTCAGTTGGTGTAAAAGTTTTTCTCTATTCTTATACGATATCTTAATTATTGTTCTTTAATTTTGTAGTCTGTTTTACTTTCTTCATACGGATATTTGTTGCATGCGCTCGCAAACTATTGAACTATCTTGATGTTAATGATAACTCTTATGTTGTTCAGATATTCAAATCATTTTTTATGTTCATCTATGCAGATGGAAACATGGTCTATGAAAATGTTCCAATCTGGCCTCCTTCATTGCCGATATGTTCGTGTGCATGTTCATGTGAACTAACTTTTATTTATTAAGTATAGTGAAACTATACAAACGTTAAGTTGATAATATATATTTGGTGTCTGATAGCCGTGTGTGTGTGGCGGGAAACTATTAATTTAAATTAATTAATGGCCTCAAAAATTATATATACAATTGAAAACGAGGAGGATGATATTCTAGCATTTTTGATATGCTGCTCAAACGTAGAACTGATGGCACTTTGCGCGGATCAGCATTCCACGAGAAAACATGGACGGCGCAAAGTTTTCATTTCTATAGGTTTTGCACATTTAAATGAAAATAAAGGCTTAGCTAAGACACTGTGTAATGGGACATTTCGCATTTGTTCAACAGACAGTTTGCAGACTCAGTTGCATGGTTCGCGTAGAACTCGTATTGTTAATGGTAAGCCACCCCATTTTATAGATAAGAAAATGCATAATGATATCATAACTTCCGCTCTGAATATTTATACTTCCGACAATATACCCGTGGATAATCACTTTCAATGTAAAGTTAAATAGGAAATATGGTGCATAAGAGAGAGTTTCGCTTCGCTTTGGTTTTGACATATTTTTCAGCTGCCATAGATATGACAACATCTAACACAAAACTTCCTATCCCAATAGGGAAGGATAATATTACATTTAAATCTGCATCTGCAGTTAGCGAATTGGAATGGTTTCTGTGGACAATCATGAGTGGGCAAATACAGTAGAAGATTGAATTCACACTTGTCAGAGTACATAACAACCTTGTTTTATTCAGAATATGATTGTTGTTGCAGTTTTGTAATTAAATATACATGTCACGTCCTGTAAAAATTGTGACTTGCCAACAAAGTAATTTTTATGCAAGTATGTATTAGGTGTTGCGAACCTAGTGTCAAATTAGTTCAGTTGTGACCAGAAGGATAAACCAAAGCTAGCATGAACGGAAAGTATAATCTCATGCACATTCGTTTCGTGCTTACTGGCGACTCATCAGTAGGAGCCGGTATTACGCCCTTTAACCACTATATATTTGGTAGAAGAATGTGGAATAATAGGACGGTACAATCTCCTAGACGAATGTGTAAACCTGTAATAGTGAAGCTAACATAATCTGAAGTCTACGACAATACGACTTCAATGCTAACTCACACTATACAATATATATACTATATATATATATATATATATATATATATATATATATATATATATATATATATACCGAGTTTGTAAAGTATACTAACACTATGGCTATTGTGTTAGTAACCGATACCAACATTATTGTGCCGAAAATCTACATGGTACTAACGCTGTGGTTTCCGAGTCGGAACATGGTACCAACATGATGGACATCAATTTATGCTATAGTTCACCGAAATTGAGAATTAAAACAATTTCTGAAAACATGTTACTCCAGTAAATCTATACACTCTGGCCTTAATCGATATCAGTTATCACATTTCGCGGTAAGCATGAAATCATTGAATTCAATATATAACAGTTTACTACAGTTTGTTGCGGAGACCTAATATATATGCAATTATGTATTAAGTGTTGCGATCCTAGTAACAAATTAGTTCAGTTGTGACCAGAAGGATAAACCAAAGTCAGAATCAATGGAAAGTATAATGTCATGCACATTGGTTTCGTGCTTACTGGCGTAATACCGACTGCTACTGATGAGTTTCCAGTAAGCAAAAAACGAATGTGCATGAGATTATACTTTCCGTTCATGCTGCCTTTGGTTTATCCTTCTGGTCACATCTGAACTACTTTGTTACTAGGTTCGCAACACTCAATACATTCTTGCATATATATCAGTTCTTCGCAATAAAAAGTATTTAACTGTTATATTTTCTATTTCACAAAATGCCGGATTAATAAATTCATGTACAATCCCAATTCCATGCACGTTGATTAAAACTCATTTCACTGAAAGAACTTTGTGTTCTGATTTATAATTCTGTTGCTATGTCATTTTTGTGCTAAATGTTATTCAGAACACTAACCTCATTACATTGCATCACATTTTATACAGAAATTTATTTGTAATTCTGTTCATATGAAAAAGCTCATTCGTGATTCTTATTTAAAGTTGTTTAAAAATCCGTTATTTTTCTGTTAACTTCTGAATTCACGTCTGTGAATTTCTTATATATAAAAACATACATAAATTCATATGTAAATACACGCACAAACACATACATATATACATACATACATACTTACATACATGTGTATATAACTAAAGAAATATGTACATGAATACGTGCATGCATTTAGAAATACATAAATCCATACGTACATACATATATAAGTACATAAATACATACATACATACATAAACTCACACATAAAAGCATACAAACATACATACATGCATACATACATGCATAAATACATACATACATACATATATACATATATACATACACACATACATACATAAATACAAAGATACATATATTCATTTATACATGCCTTCATACATACTTACATCAATGCATACACTGATACGTGCATACGTACATACTTAAATATATATAGGTATACTTATATGCATACACAAATACATACATGAAAGCTGTTATTTTTACTAAAATGTATTAGTGGCTTTATTTATTTCTTGTCGTTCTTTACGGCAGTCTTTAAAAATTATCTAAACCAAATTTGCAGACTTTAAAGACAAAGTTTACTCGCATTTATTGATTAATGTTGGCTTTTTATTAACCTCATATGATCTCATCGACAAAGTAATTTAAAAAGGATCGGCGAACATTAAATATTACGCACATAGACTGACTTTGGACTTTATTTGTCTAACTGCACAACAATGCACTCAAGACGATCCGTCAAAATTTACAGAATTGCTGATTTAATTCAGATTATTTATCAGCTTAATGCCAGATTTAAATAGAAACACCTGCTATTTTAACGCATAACTTCAATTTCAACTGCTGAGAATTAAGCGTAGAAAAATTATTTTCGATCCCGAGAAGTTAAGAAAGTTTTATTGACTATGTTGAAACCCTACGTCTAGTCAACCGTAACACTCACCTAAATGAACATTTTTGCAATGCGAGAGAAAAAATGGCTAGGAGAATGTAAATAAACTATAGTAAATGAAAATTGAAAATACAACTATTGTTTGCAATAGAATTTGAAGATATTCTTTGAAATAAAACCTCTCAAAATACACAATGCTATACAATTATAATGCAACCAATAAGAAAATTGAAAGACAAAAATTTATTCAACCATTTGTAAATTTTTATTCAGCTACAATTAAGTATGTATACTTTTCTTAAAATATGGCGTGCAAACCTAGTTCATAATTCAGTTATGATTTAATAGATTATTTAATTGTCAATTAAAATTATAAATTTACAACCGGCCTATATTTAGAATATGCTATTGTAATAACAACCTATTTAAAGTAGAGATAGGAAAAATTACGAGGGCAAGATGTTTAAACAAATCCATGTACCCAAAATTTAATTGAATTTGTACATTGTTTGTCAATATTGATCGATCTGTTGTTATCGTCTATCGAAAGTCAAAAAAATGACGCTTGACTTTTTTTAGAAATGACTAGATGATTTCAGATATCCTATTTTTCATAAATAATCGACATGCATCTTACAAATAAACAAAAACCAAAAAAAATTGATGTGATAAATTATTAATTTAAACATAAACGTGACTAGATGCAGTAAAAAATTCGATAATTTCGTGTAATAATATTAAAAAAATTATAACGATCAAAATTTGTTAATCATTGTGAACCAATTTCAGGCCATCATTTCTATGGCAACGTACTTTAAATTATATTTAATTCTTTCAATTAAATATTTACCAAAAATTGCACAATTTGAAATTTTTTCAATTCTTAAAAATCAAAAAATTTTGAACTCGTTGCCTAGTCTTCACAACGACAATTATTTTAGCAGTTTTTATATATTTGAACTAAAATTGGTTGGGCTGGTGGAGAAAACAATTATTGAAATTGAGATTGCGATCTTGATATAATACCAGTCCCAATATATGCATGCAGAATATATGTAATGTAGAAAAGTCAGTTCATTATACATTATACAATGCTTAGTTTATACTGAAATAGACATTCATATATTTGGACAGATGTTTATATGAAAACCGAAACTTTAATTTAAATAATTTGGTGGCTTTTTTTGTTAAATAAGTATTGAAAATCTTAGATATCTGAAAAAAATTAGCCGCTAATTTATTTTTAAAAATGGCAGGCTTAAAAGCAAAAAAACCTAACCGGATTTCCATTTTGTTAAATTTGTTCAATGGTATAAAATCTACTTTAGTGAACACATTTAGTGTAAGGAATTTATGGGGGATGAATGTATAAACTTGCTAGAAAGAATAGTATGAAAACACAAAACTTCACATATGTTATTATGTATCTTGTAAAATATTAGTTTAAATAGGTATAGATTAATATGATATGGTCATCATGCAATAAAAGATTAATCTCATATACAAATGCATTTTGTGCTACCTAGCTGCTCCTCAGTTCGAATCAGTACCACGTCTCGAACTCACTATATATTTGGTCAATATATGATGACCATTTGGGTGGTGGAATATCTTGTACGTATGTGCATTCAAATCATAATAGAGTCAAACTTATATAAAGTTTTAAATTACCGAATAAGTAATTGCATATATTCATTAAATCAAGTTTGCGAGCTTCATATAAATACCGATCCCATTGTATTAAACCAGTCATCGACCAACATAACAAAATTACCGCCAGCCGCAACGCACTGACGAGTTTCGACCTTTCATGATCATAATCAGAGTACAACGGCAAACTGAATATCGAGGATTAAACCGCATTGAAGATAAATGGAAATTAAAGTTACATATTCGGCTCTCACCTCTAGTAATCTCGCATACATTAAATGTGACTGGTAATGTCGGCTGCACAACTTCTATGCAGTCACGAACATTAACTGTTTGCAGCTTTCGCCATATATATAAATAGGTAATACATTTAAAAATCAATGATCGCGCGGGTGATGGTAACAGTAGTTTAAATCAAGTTTGCGAGCTTGAAGTAAACACCAATCCTGTTGTATTTCACCAGTCGTCGAACAGCATAACAAAATTACCGCCAGTCGCAACGCTCTAACGCATTTCGACCTTCCATGATCATTTTCAGAATACGACGTCCAACTGACTAGCGAGGATCATATCGCTTTGCATATATATCTATATATATATATATATATATATATATATATATATATATATATATATATATATATATATATATATGGAAATGTCGGCTGCACAATTTCAATGCAGTCACGAAAATTAACTGTTTGCAGGTTTCGCCACATAAACATATATAGGTAATACAATTTAACAATAATTGATTGCGCAGATGGTGGTAACAATTCTGCTTTTGTTATGTTTTCCATTTGATGCTGCCATCTTCCAATTTCAATTGAAATACGTCAAGGTTAGACAGTGATTTCGACTTAGAGTTTTGCGTGAGCAAGTAAACTCATTGTGATCATCCACGTTGTTGAAATCTTTAGACATACCATTTTTTGGACATCATTGCTTATGCTTCTGAAGGTGTCATTAGTATACCTCAAATGTGAAGTGCAATATTTTTGAGTGGTAGTTGTAATTTTTTGGTCCACAGACAAAAAATATATTCAACAGATTTCAGACTTCCCAACAGACTACCCATTGCCGTGCCATCAATATCTGTGAAATACTGGTAATTGATTGCTTTGATAACTGATTTCGATCAATGTCGGAGTGTTTGTATTTTCTGAAGTAATAGGTGTTCAAAAAAATTTGTAATTCTCAAATTTGGCGAAGTTTAGATTATTGTTGGTATAAGGTACTGACACAATATCCATAGTGTTGGTACCCATTACAGGTTTTGTATATTTATTATATATAGTGAGTTGTCATTGCAGTCGCATTTTCCGAAGACTTTATATGAAGTTAGCTTCACTACTGCAGATTTACACATTCGTATAGAAGATTGTACCGTCCTACTTTATCACCCAAATATATAGTGGGTAAAAAGTGTAATAACGGCTCCCACTGACAATTCGCCAAGTAAGCAAGAAACGAATTTGCATGAGATTATACTTTCAGTTTATGATGCATTCGGTTTATCCTTCTTGTCATATTTGAAATAATTTGTTACTAGGTGCGCAACACCTAATGTGTACTGTCTGAAGGACTGTTGTCAATTATTCCGGCAATTTTTTTGTAAATTTTTGACCATTCAAATTATTAACTTTAATGACAATGACTTGCTCTTTCAATCAACTTTGTGCGCTATCGATATGCCGTACATTCAGGCCGAATTTGTGCCTACTTATTCTGAATATTTAAACTTACATGCCATGTTATCGATTTCATCATAATTCGCATCTTTGGTTCTTTTTTAAATTGCTCGTCACACAATTTTAACGATATGTAAGTATAAATCCTTGGCAGATTCAGATCTGATTTTATTTGTCTGGCATGGTTTCAATTTCTATTAAACGTCAATAATATTTAATATTTGATAACTAGAATAATTGGTTATCATAGGCAAAACGCCAGAGCCCTTCTCTGACTCTACTTTGTCATTTCTGTTTATCACAATTCTTTGAATCCTGTGTGCTCGTTTTTTTAAAACTTGAATCGATTTTATCTCATATTTAATTTCTGATATACAATACGTTGTTCTGCACTAAATAGTAAACAAAATTCATTTTCATTTACAATTTCAGATGTATTCTCATTAAATATAATCTCTAGCGTGGATATTTTGTGGCTTCTGTTGTCTAGTTCTTATTGTTTGGCAATGTACAGAATTTTTGTCCGAGCAATAGGATATTTCTTCTGTTTATTTGTCAGAGTCACACTCGTATAGAAGAAAAAAAAACGCGTCAAGGTTCTTCGGAAATGAGTTACAGACTTGATCATTATCGAATAACTCTTTGTGTAGTTCCTTATTTTCTCAGTCGGTTGCATTCGTAACCAAGCGATTAAGAGCACTCTGGAACACAACAAACTGGCTTGGAGGAAGTGTAATTATATGAGATTACGAAGCTAATATCTTGTTGTCCACATAGCCAAGTAGCAGATATTGAATTGCGATTGCATTCTTTATTAACCATCTTTACCTTTTCTTAATTGCATGTGTGGAGGCTAGAGGGCATAGTTTGTGAAATATTTGAGCAAATTGGTTCTTTTCCATGCGCCGAAGATAAAATCTTTCACTTTAACTGGTTTTGTCATATCTACATCACGCGTTGCATCCAGGTGGCAGTAAAAATAAATAATTCCATACACAAATTCATTTTTTATTGATTAGAAACTCTTAATAATCACCCTGAAGTCTTGTGTCCTCTTATTTTAGACAGACCATCAGGACTAGATAGCTACTCATTATAATTTCCATTTTCTTAGTTTTGTTCGCATCAGACACAATGATAATCCTTGAATTATATTTTATTTACATATCTAATTTAAAATATGTTTATTCATTCACATTTTATTATATATCATAAAACTTTCCTTTCAATATGAAAATTATTTTCATCAAGAAAACGTTGCTTGTCTCATTTTTCGAGAAAATGATCAAAGCTACTCCATATATTTTGCCACTTCCTTGTATAAAGGGAGATGTACAAAGTGATTGTCATTTCATCATATGTTGCTTTCTAAATGTCATTTAAAGAATTTATTACATAAACGGCTTTACTGTGTAATGAAGATATTTACATTTAGGTGTTAAGCCCTTTGTCATCAGCTTAGCGTATCGTGTCCTCTTCTTCATGATATCAACAGAGACATCACACAACTAATCCTGATAATGTCCATATTACCCGTTTTGTAGAATTTGAAAATATAAATAAACATACATTGTATGTCATTTCGAAATGTCGATTAAATGAAGTTTTACATACCGAATTCAAATATTTTTTCAAGATATATGTCTATTTAAGTTGAATTTATTAGCAATTGGCCAAACATATCCACTCTACTATATTGAACATAACATCAGCTGAAACCTAGCTTCTTCTTATCAATTCTAGCTGTCTGCTATTTTTTGTATGACATTTTGTTCTTAAATTTAATTTTTATAAAGTTATTACATACATAGTTTCATCGTTTATTATAGACTACTGTCTATATGGTTAGTAATGTAAGTAATCGGCCAAAATGTCTATGTCCGCTATGCACAACACATCAAAACAGTAAACTGAGATACTCCCTACAATTTAGGCACGTTTTTGCAGAGACTGAACATGTGGATTGTCAGTTAAATAAAGTTATGAAAGCACAACTTCATTATTTATTGTAGACTGTTATTTTTCTAATTCAACACAATGTCCTCTGTTCCAAACACACCATAACGAGGATAATAAACTACAACTTCGTATTTAGACCGTTTGTTTTTAAGAGCTGTGCTTAATGATTGTCAACGAACCATAAAAAGTCTTCTAGTTTTGTTTACGCAGCGCCGTTCTTTACTCAACTTCTCTGTTTTTTGTAGAACTTCGCATGTATGAAAAAATACCAAAAAGCAGATTGTGCAGATATTCCTTGTTTTCTGCATCTCCCTTGCATTGTAGAGTTTGAACAAAATGAATCTACGTGCAGCACATGCATTTTCCATATTTTGTTTAAGCGTCACTATTCCATACGTAACATCAATGCTTATTGCAAATAGTTGACATTTGGACTTGAGTCTCCTTGTCATCGGTCTGTCATAATCTGTTTCTTGTTTTGGACGTGGAGTCAACGATATTTCATAAATACTCCTCATAATTTTATTCTTCCTCGTTTTATTAAAGTTGAAATTTGTGACTGTCAATGCATCTTATGATGTTTTCATATACCATTTAAATTAAGTTAATGCATATGCTGGTTAAATATTTATTGTAGTTGTATGTCATTTTGAATTTGAGCTCCATGTTATCAGCCAAACGTTTTGCTTCCTTTGTTTCATTCATTTTATTAGCAGCAACACATAGCTACACATTAAATTTAATTACTTCCTATGTTTTGAAGGCGATGGAGAGCTATATTTCTTTAATCACACGTTGTTTATAAATGAAGTTATTCCACAAAACGCTTCACTGTTTTTTGCATACATGACTTTTGATTTAACACAATTTGTCATTTTCCTGAAGTTTTGTGTCCTCCTTTCTTGACGCTCCAAATGCTGCATCACGTATTTCCTCCACATATGTTATACATTTTTGTTTTTCAGGTGCTGTAGATAGTAAATATCCTAGCAGATAATGTTGTTTCCTCATATCGTTTACTAGAATTTTTTTAATGAACAGCTTCATTATCTGGAGCACAATTCTGCTTTATGAGTTGAGGCTATTCCTCTTTTCTCTGAGGTTATGCCATCGTTTTTTTTACACACAACAACTTTGGAATGCTACTGTTACATCTTCTTCCATGTATTGTGAAGACAATGGTATTTGTGAACTGCATATAAAAATATGACTCATTATGTACATACATTTGTAAGTATAAACTAGGTACTGGATCAGGTGTTCATATCAAGTTCACAATCTTAATTAAAAGTAATTGTTATCACCACACGTGCAACCGATGTTCGTTTAATGGAATTTGTGATTTGAAACATTTTGACGTATTGTGTCCTCAATTTTGCAAAAATCAGATGCCTTATAATGCTAATTATTATATTGACTTTGTCGTTTTCTTGGCATTATAGGTAGTTAAACATGTCATTTGATTGAATTTATTCAATTTTGAACTTCATTTTTTATTTCGCACATTATCACTTTTTTGTTTGTAGCTCAAAGTAATCTGCAAGTGCGTTTTATTTCCTCTATTCTGAACACACGAGTGAATCTGCATAAAGATAATTTTCATAATTTCCATCTAACGTATTTGGTAGCAGATGTACTCATTGATTTTCATTCTAAATGGAAAATATGATTTAGTTGAAGTTTTTCAACACTCAGCTCCATTGTTTATTATGGACGGTTGACTCTTTATTCAAAGTTATTTGAAATAGGCAAGACGTGAGATACTACAAACAACTACTCAAATTTTTTCAATTTCTTTATTTTGTTAGTGCAGAATGTAGTGAGTATCATCAAATTATATCTAACCTAACGGTTTACATCGGACATCGACTGCCCCTCGTCTTCCATCAGTCATAACCTCGTTCAACGGACGCCAGTGATCCCTGCAAGACATACTTGCTTCAATCTAGTCGACTCCATCCTGGTCAATACTACACTTCAGAAATTCAATATCCATGAAAAAGGACTCCATCGGTCGACGTCTGCTTCCGGTCCTCAATCATTTTCGATCTCACACTCCAACTCATCTCTCCGGATCCAGCCTACCCCGCATTGATGCTCGGACACTTAATGGACTGAAATCCAATTGATCATGTCTAGTCAAATGGAATTTCGTATTTATTTTTCACCAGATTGAAATATCATGAAGTTGATGATAACATTTCTCTTCCTCATCTCCTCCCCCTGCTGTTAAATAATTTGCTAGTCATAATTTCATTCACCTCTATATATCCTACCTTTGATTTGTTATTTCAATGATCGGATCTGTTGGCCTTTGATGCCAAATAAATGTATTATTATTATTATTATTATTATTATTATTATTATTATTATTATTATTACTATTATTATTATTATTATTATTATTATTATTATTATTATTATTATTATTATTATTATTATTATTATTATTATTATTATTATTATTATTATTATTATTATTATTATTATTATTATTATTATTATTATTATTATTATTATTATTATTATTATTATTATTATTATTATTATTATTATTATTATTATTATTGATATTATTATTATTATTATTATTATTATTATTATTATTATTATTATTATTATTATTATTATTATTATTATTATTATCATTATTATCATTATTATTACTACTATCTATTATTATTATTATTATTATTATAATTGTTATTATATATTATTATAATTAAACCATCTTTATTGTTAATCAAAATTCTTTTAGTTTTGATTTAAAGCTTTTATTAATCGATAGGACTTCTTATCTCCTCTATTCTGATCACAAATAGGACGCAGCATAGAGCTACATCTTAAAAATAAATTTTAGAATTTATGTAGGATCTGAACTAAGGAAATGTCAGTGCAATAGATAGTTTTAAATGAATAATTGATTGAATTTATTCAATGTAGGTATTATAGGCAAATTTTGCTTTAATTTGAAGTTTTTCGTAACCTGTCAGATGATTCGTGTCCTCTAATCGAAAAACACGACTATTCAATAGGCACTTTTTAATGGTCCTATTTTTAACCATTTTCAATCTAACATTTATCTAACTATATTTCTAGTGTGACTACAAATTTTATGCATATTAATTTTGTCAATTTATGAATATTGCAGCTTTTGTGTGAACCGATTATTTTTTCTAGAAATATCCTTTTTTTATTTTATTGGGAGGAGACACATACATATAAATAAACACATGTTAACTGGTATCTTGAATTACCGTTATCTTAGGCAGGCGTTCAGTGCTTTTCCTAGCGTTAGCCAGTTGCAAGCACAAAAGCGTACATAACCAATAACTCACTCACGCACATACCAAACAGTATTTGGTAATCCTAGAAAACCTGCTTTGTTTATTTTCCGTGACGTTTCAATAGGATTCACCTAGTTTTATTTACCAGAAATGGTCCTCTGAACGAGATATTCAGCCTTCCAGTCATGTTTTTAATTTTCACAGGAAACATTTCTTGTTGTGTGACAAATAATATTCGGAATTTAATATTAATTTATCAAAAAATGGTTTTTTTAATTTTGGGTTGCAAAATAGTGATTTAACAACAAAATTAACGTCTTTAATCAATACTGGTTTTCAAGGTTCATATTAGACATTTTTCGTGTTGAGTTGAATTTTTTAAAATTGCCAGTCGTTTCATCTCTCCTGTACTGATCGCATATCATGTTCAGCATACATCCAGAGCACGCAGTTTCCATTTGTCTCGTTTTGCATTGTTTCAACTTAATGATTTTACTTGCAATTTTTTTGTCTGAGGATGACGTTTGGTTGAATTTATTCAATGCTGGTTTTTTAATAGTTCCTATTAGATATTTCGTTCTGATTTGAAACTCTGCAATTTGACGAACAGTTCGTCTCCCCTTTTTGAACCTATATCATAACCAGTAAAAATCTACAGATAATAGATGGCTTTTTTCTTGTTTTATAGTATGTAAAATTGGTGTTCTTCCTTGCACTTTCATGTTTTAAAATGTCATTTGATTTAAGTTATTAATTACTCGGCTGTATTGTGCATTGTATGTATATGACTATAGAATTCAGTCGACTTTTAGACTGTCGGACATTTTCAGGTCTCCATTTCGAGCACATTTCTGAGGCAGCATACTGATGTATATATTATTTTTAATCTTCTTTAGAACGTGGGGGTTGAACTTATTAATTAACCTCAATTATAAGTTATATGAAAGTCTCATTTTATTTAATTGGAAAATAGATTGTTTGATTTATACCTCTTTGAAATCGGTTGTACATTCGTTGACCTAGATACTGAAATCAGGTCGGAATCGACACAAAGTGATTCCCTATAATTTCTATCTTCGATGTTTGCTTGGTGTTGTTCATAATTAATTTTCTTGCATTTGATGTTGTTGCTCACTGTAACTTTATTGAAAATATTCATTATTGTGCGACGTTTTTAACTGAAGATATGTTTCTATTTTACATGATATTCCCTATAATCGTGCGGACGATCGTACGTTTGATTCAGCCTAAAGCTACACTTTACAATTTCAAACATTGTTCACACAAATATATAGTGGTTAAAGGGCGTAATACCGGCTCCAGATGAGTCGCCAGTAAGCACGAAACGAATGTGCATGAGATTATACTTTCCGTTCATGCTACCTTTGGTTTATCCTTCTGGTCTCAACTGAACTAATTTGTTACTAGATTCGCAACACCTAATACATACTTGCATATATACTAGTTCTTCGCAATAAGCAGCATTTAACTGTAATATATTGAATTGAATGATGTCATGCTTACCGCGAAATGTGATGACTGATATCGATCAAGGCCAGAGTGTATGCTTTAACTAGAATAACAGGTGTTCAGAAATTGTTGTAAATCTCAATTTGGGTGAACTTTAGCATAATTTGTTATCCATCAAATTGGTATCATGTACCGACTCGAAAACCATGGTAATAGCACCATCTACCTTTTTCGGTACTATAATGTTAGTATCGGTTACTAACACAATAGTCATAGTGTTAGTATTCTTTACAGACTCGGTATGTATATTATATAGTGTGAGTTAGCGTTGAAGTCGCATTGTCGTAGACTTTATATGATGTTAGCTTCACTATTGCAGGTTTACACCTTCGTCTAGGAGATTGTACCGTCCTATTATCCCACATTCCTCACCTATATATAGTGGTTAAATGGCGGAATACCGTCTCCTACTGATGATTCGCCCGTAAGCACGAAACGAATGTGCATGAGATTATACTTTCCGTTCATGTTGTCTTTGATTTATCCTTTTGGTCACAACTAAACTTATATGTTACTAGGTGCGTAACGCCAAATTCACGATTCAATCTTCCTTGTTTGTTTATAGTTGTTTAAATTATATTTTATTTCATCATATTTTGCCTGAATATATCATTTGGGTGAAGTTTATCAATTTTGTACTTTGATGCGTTTTACAGAATTTTCTCATAATGATTTAAAGAAATTTTTAATCACGCTATATAAGCACGATGCATTTACCACGCTAGTCAGTTGTCACGTTTGATCTCTGATGCGCACTACGTGTACTTGCTGCCTCCTGTCATGCTGAATTTTCACCTATGCTGACTTCTGGACTTGCTTCACAAGCAGAGTCACTTAGTCACGCCAATCTTGTCGCTGCACAATTAGTGAGACGAAGAAACATCTATTTATTTGATCTCTACATGTGCCAGTCACCACGGTGTTTTCGCAGATCTTCAACGAGACAATACTCAGCCTTCACACAGTCTCTCACCACTGATGTCAACGCCACAACAGAAGGAACACCAGCCAGTCGACCAGAGTCGTTCTTGAGTGTCTAGGAGTACTTCTAGACACTGATACGCCATTCAACTCTCTCGTCATTTGCCGGAGAATGAAATTCCTGCCCTAATAAGGGCCACCAACAATACTAACTCTCAGCCGTCTTGGCACCTCAATATTTTGTAAACTTCGTACTGTATTTACAGTTCATTCGTCGTTTTTATGCTCTTTTTCAGGCAGACGTTTATTACTCTCTATTATAAATACGGATCAACAAGAGATCTATCGCTCTTTGCAGACCAGCATCTGGCTGAGGTTTTTGCTGCGTAAGATCCCCGCACGCTTCAACTTACCATTTTGATTAATCTTGTCCTGATTCGTTCACAGAAATTCTCGTTAACTATAGATCTCTCCCTTCAAAAGTTCAAAACTTGACTATTTCCCATCTTGCTCAGTAATGATCTCTTCTACATTAATGGTTATTCATTACTCGACTCCACAGAGCTGTTGGCCGAGAGGGACGGTTAGCTGCTTATATTCGGTCCACCCTTATGCCAAAGCGCCTGGCTACCTCCAAATCAATCGGCCTAGATTTTTTTCCTTTTAGTTGTCGATATAAAACAAAGTCTATCTTACCGTGCAGTCTATAGGCCTCCTAATCTCTCCATTATCGATGATACTAGGAGAGCCCAACTTTTATCCATATTCTTCATGCAACCGTCTGACAAATATGTTGATCTGGGAGATCTTAACCTTCCTACAGCAAACTGGCCTAAATTAGCCTCGGAAAACCGCCGGATAATCCGGTCTTTTACATCAGTTGGTACACTTTCATACGCGTGACAACAATAAGCTCGATTGTATTCTCTCAAAAGTAGAAGAAATCAGTGTCCAGCGCCGTGAGATTCCCCAATATTGCGACTATTGTCAATTATCCTTCACTATTCCTCTCTCATATTGTGCTTCGAGGAAGAACATTTATGCAACCTCATTTTCTTATATCATGTTATTCATCTGGAACAATCTTTTTCGCTTGTTTTAATTATTGTAACGGTCATACTAACTATAAAATTTGACGAGTGAATTCCAGTGTAAGCTTTTATGTTATCGTAAAAATGTGATTAACCCAAATAAAATGATTGGTGTTCCATATTTAATTTGGTGTATTGAATTGTTGTTCTAATACTTTTCATCGCAAAGATAGTTGAATGATCTGTTGGCATCAATATATATATATATATATATATATATATAACAGAGCTTCTTTAGCTAGAATGTTGTCAATAATTTGACCAAGTTTTGCCTAGTCAGAAACCAACTGGCTATACGTACTTTAGTCTGCATCGCTAAGTTATTTAAATAAACCCAAGAAATCATAACACAAAACGAATCGTTCAAAACCACATACTTAACATGTTAACATGGTATTATTAATTAAACGTTTTTATTCATAGATTTACCAAATGTAACTTATTAACAAACTGCCTTCTGTAAACGCCCTGGCACTATACACTTGAGGAGCGCTCTGGTTGATTGCCTGGTGTTCCTTCGTGTGGATGCATTAGGGTAAGTAGAGTTGTTGAAACCAGAGAGGTGAGTTGCTGTTCGAATGCTCAGAATTGTCTTGTTGGAGATCTCCGGCAACACCATGGTGGCTGGCACACGTAAAATTCCGTTTAATAGATAAAAGATTACGTATGACAAGTTTCGCAGCAACAAGAATGTTGGCGTGATTGAAATCTAAGTGACTAAGTGACACAGCGTGGTAAACACAAGTCCAGAAGTGATCGTAGGTAGACAATAATGTAGAGGGAGCAACAGAAGTCACTAGTAAAGAACAGGGCGGAAATATCAAGTATGCAGCTTTGTAAATGCACAGTGCTTATATACTTGTGCAGGCGCAAGAAAATACGCCTTTGGTTAACGGTAAATTTCGCTTGTTTTAATTGGTACCGCGTAATGAAATTTAACTTTCATTTAGGCAACATATCGCCGAAAAAATCTGAGCCGTTACACATCAATGATTATAACACAGAAAACGTGTATGCACTAAATGAAACGACAAATTATGAAAAATATACTGTCTGTAATCTGTTAAATAATATAGGCGAATTTAATTTTATTGTGAGAAAAAACCATCGTAAAATGTAGCAGAGAAAATTCTAGTGTCTTTAATCCAGTAAGAGTTAATTATGTCATTTCAGCACTCTGGTTAAAAAGTCATTAATTGGCTGTAGTTGTAATTGAATGAAGCCCTAAAGAGACACTCACATCAGACAACTGGAAGCACTGGGGTAAGCAACAATTCAGCATAAATGACTTTATGTACACTAAAATGAATATCTGTAGACGTCTCAGCTTCAAGTAAATGCCGTACGATGTTACAAAGTCAGTTATAAGCGAAAGGATGGCTGATTTAGTACTTTTGGGGGCCCTTATTACAGCCGATATTGCGTTCCCGGGCAAATGCCAAGTAGGTAAGTTAGTATAGCAGTGTCTAGAAGTATTTCTAGACACTTGAGTTCAGCTCTGGTTAACTTGGATTGTTGTTCCTTTTGTTGTGGCGTTGACATCCCTGGCGAGTGAGTAGCTGAGTAATCTCGTTGAAGTTCTGCAGTAACTGGCTCACTGAAAGGATCAACTGTTGATGTTGCTCTGTCTCACTAGTTATACAGCAACAGGATTGGCGTGACTGAAATTGCCAATGTGTGTGAAGTAAGCCGAAAAAACAGCGCAGGTGACGATAGCAGACAGCAAGCACAGATAACGCACAGCAAAAGGCAAACGCAAAAACTGACTTGCATGGTAAATTCACCGTGCTTAAATAGCCTCTAATTGACTGCTCGCACACCATTGGCTAATGGAAATGTTCGCTTTTTTCTCATTGGTGCCGCGTAAATAGAATTGAATTTAATTTACGAAATATGTCGGCTTATTTTTTTGTTGCGTTACATCACTTTCCTCTCTGAAAAAAAGAAATATTCCTTTCGGAGAGGCTAGATAACAAATGAATGGCAGAGATTTAACCAAGTTAGGCAACTGGTTATTATTCTGTTCATAGCTATAAAATAATTTACCGTCAATGCTGGGCTTAAGTATGCTTTTTGGTTGCCTCTACAATGAAAGGATGCTAAATAACCACAAGGAATTGCTACACAAATTGTTAGCTGTAGTGGCCGGGCATACCGCGTGAGGCAAAATAGAGCAGGGTAAGATTTGGGAGCCGCAGCGTGAGGATTTCAAGGTAGATTGCCACTGAAGTTGCTAGGTTTAAGTTAATGCCTGGGAAGGTTGAATCGCCGTGAATGTGTTTGTATACGACCAAAAGAGCTAGTGTGTGCTCGACGTTGTGATAATGATATTTGTAGAGTGGTCTCTGTGCAATTGATGAAGTTGAGATATGCATTGAAAGTCGCCTGTACCATGATATGAAGCTAATAACCACTTAGTGTTGCTACACAAAGGCGTTAGCTCTAAGTAGCTGGTCATACCAAAATAGGTAGTGTAAGCTCAGGTGTGAGCCATACATTATAATGTAAAAATATATACATGAAAACCAAAAGGTAACTGCATAAAAAATGTACTCGAACAATGCCTCATGGATGGCATAATACCAAAGAATTGTTAAAAAATGCCACACAATTGTTAGCTAAAAGCAACTGGTTATACCACGTGAGACAAGTGAGTGTGAGAAAAATTAAATGAATCATGTGGATCCATAGGTCAAGTTGCTTGGCATAGGGCGAAAGTGGTGTGCGTAAAGTTAATAATTTTGATACGTAGAATAATGAAAAATTAATGTTAAAAAATATCACTTACGCGTTATGCAAAGCAAGTTATTACTAGGTTGAGATTGTAGGCAGATGGACCCTGAGACATGCGTAGAGGTTGAGTAATCTCAGGATCAAGCGGTTTGGTAAACTGTTTCAACCTGTCTATGCTTACTCATGTCGGTTTCGCGCCTTGCATGATAATGAAGTCTTTGAGTTGTCTCAGCAAAATATGGTAAGAATCGCAATACTTTGGTTGTAGTGGTTCAACAGCATTATCGTTGCGAACGAGTACTCTCTTGCAGTTGTGGAGCTGCGAGTGGAGCAAGACTGAACGAGGAGTATGTCTCGGCTGTTGTTCAGAAATGTTACCGAAATGAAGTCGGAGGCGGGTAGCTTCGTCTTGTGGGTCATCCTGTGCGGGTAGTAAACGTGGAAGCCGACTAGGCAGGCGTAATTCTATGCAATACAAGAGTTGTGTCGTATATATTTTAATGGATTCACGAGTGCGGGAACGCATGGCAAGCAGAACTAAAGGTATTGCATCGACCCAGTTGCCATTAATGGACGAGGATGCTAAAGCAGCTTTGAGTTCCGGACGCATTCTCTCTACCATACCGTTAGATTGCGGATGGTAGGCAGTCGTCTAACGTAAGGTGCATCCCATGAACTGAAAGGTGGTTTTGAAACGATCCGATGAGAAGCAAGTGCCTCTGTCAGTGATGACCTCATTGAGAACGTCATAATTGGATATCTATGCATAGATAAAACCGTTAGTTACTTTGTCTGCAGAAATAGTGCCAAGAGGTAATGCCGCAGGCCATTGTGTAAATCCATTAATCATGGTTATAAGGTAGCTGATACCTTGAACCTTTGTCAGACGAAATATGTCAATGTGAACGATGGGTAGGCGGGAAGTAGTTTGGAAATGAGGCAACTTAGAACGAGTGTGCCGTGAAATCCTGTTTTTCTGGCAAACGTCACACTCGGTGACCCATCGTTTAGCGTTCTGCCTGAGCCTGTGACCCCAGAAACGATCTGTGAGATGTCAGACAGTCGCTTTGCTTCCAGAGTGAGAAATTGAGTGAATTGAGTCTAAAACATTTCTCTGAAGTCTAGTCAGCATTACTGGCTTGTTGGGCTGCATATACATGAAGTAAACAATTGGTAAGCCTTCCCAGAGACGGCATATAAACTTGGTGGTGTGACGGGCTACGGATCTTTGAATGTGAATGTCACCGCGCCGTTCCGTTCGCAGGAGGGATGGCGTTAGTGCAGGTTCACTGAGTGTCACGGAGTTGACAGTGAATGGCGACGGCGAAGGTGGTTGTAGCGAGACGTCTGGCCTGGAAAGGGCATCTGCAATGAAGTTTTGTTCGCCCTTGACATGGCGATAGTTGAAGTCTAATTTCGAAGTGCTCTAACTAATGGTGCATGATCTGTGAAAACAACAAATCTGCTGCTGCCAATGATGCTTATGAAATGGCGCACTGTGTCGTGGGTGGCGAGGAGCTCTCGACCGAAATTGTCGTATCTCGTTTCTAATGGTTGAAGAGTACGCGAGTAGAAACTGATAGGCTTCCAAACTCCGTCGATCTCTTGTCCCAAAGCGGCTCCAATAGTGAATTCAGAAGCAGTAGTCGTGAGTAGAAATGATCGTTGAAAATCTGGGTGCGTTATCATTGTGGCATTTGATAAGGAGTTGATGGCGAGTCGAAGTAATTCCTCGTCTTCAGATGACCAAGTAATGATGGAATTCTTACTAAGTCCTCTTCTATTCCGCATGTGCTTGCACAAAAGATAAAGTTGTCTTGAAAGGGCGGAAAGGAACTTGAGATAGTAGTTTAGTACTCCCAAACGTTTTTGCAACTCGCTAACAATCTTCGGTGATTTGTTATTCCTGATTGTAGTAGCATTTGACGGCAAAGTTTGAACACCTTGTGGCGTGATACGATGCCCTAGGAAATCCATGGGTGTAGTTTCATTCTGCGTCTTGTCACAGTTAATCTTGAGTCGGTGGTTGGATAATTGGCATGCTTGGCATGAGATTCTAAGTCTGGACTGAATACCATTATGTCATCGAGATAGGACATACATTAAGCGGCGTCGTCGATAAGTATGTTGTTCTTGAATTTTTGAGATGTCTGTGTAGCACACCTAAGTCCAAATGCATGTAAAGATATTCGAAAAGACCAAATGGAGTGATGACCGCAGTCTTATCAATATCTTCTGACGCTATCGGGATGTGGTGGTAGGCTTGTCTGAGGTCAATCACTGAGAAGAAATTGCTTCCGTTGAGTTTTTAAAGTAAGGTGTTAATATTGGGAATAGGATATGAATCAGATTTTGTCACTGAATTAAGCTTGCGGTAATCTCCTCAGGCTGTGCACGATCCGTTTGATTTGGAGACTAAGTGCAGTGGCGACGCCCATGAACTTTTTGATGGTCTGATGATTCCCTCTTACAACAGCGTTGAAAATTCCTCTTGTGCAGCTTTCAGTTTAGTAGGGCCAGTGGTCGCTTCTTGAGTGCGATAAGTTGTCCTTCTGTGACGAAATGGTGCCTCGTGTTGGAGACTCGTAGCTCTGACTTGCTAAGATCGAAAAGCGACTTTTGTTCACAAAGAGCTGCTTATATCTCTGCTGAATGATGCACCGGGGTTGGCTGAATGACCTGTAACTCCAAACACTCGGCGGTAAGTGTCCGAAAACTTTGCTCAAGTCCGGTGGAAGGGTCGACGATCTTTTCATTGGTAAGATCAAAAATGAGCCAAAATTTCAAAAGGAAAACAAAGCCTATTATATTGTGTGAGGCCTTAGCCATGATGAAGTTGTGAGAAAATTCACGCCGTAGACCTATGTTGAATGTGCGACACCGGCAGCCATTAGTTGGTATAGGTTTGCCAGTAGCTGTTGCAAGAAGAACGCTTAGTGACATCTCGACCATTGAATCACCCTTGAGAACTGAGACTGCTGCACCCGTGTCTATAATAAATTCTTCGCCGGTTCTGAAATCAAGAAGGTGCAGAAGTTCGTTGGGCTGTTTGGCCGGGTCTTGCAAACAAGTAGGCTGGTGATTGCGACCGGTGTTGTTCGATTGGCTCTCTATGTGGAAAATTAGGCATGGACGAAAAGAGTCGACAGGAATTCGGATTGTAATTGGTTTCTTCCCTGTGTCGCCGTTGACGCCGTTGATGCGCAGAAAGTACGGTCTTCTACTTTCTTGCCAGACGTCTCCTGATCCTGATACACCCTTGCGCCTGTGTTCTGTTGTCCTTTCCATCAACTGTAGAAATTGACACTCATTCGGAAATTCTTCGGAACGACAAAGACAGACTTAGCATGAATAAAAAAACTTCTGGTGATTATAGCACCAGTTCTTTGGGGCATATCTGTTAAAGGATTGCGGGATCTCGATCGCCGCCTACCGTTATAATTAGTTTTAGGTATGAGTTTGGGTCGAGAATTCACTTGATTTAGTAATCCTTCTAGAACTTTATCCGTGTTCGCTACTGTCCTCTCTAAACAGGAGAGCCTATTGTCTTGCGAGGGTGAAGAAAAGGATGACGGATTCACCTTAGGTTCCAAAATCCTATATTCTAACTCACATCACTCAGATAAGTCATCTATAGAGAGAGTGTTGGGAAGCTGTCTGGAAAATAGTTTTAATGATTGTGGAAGATTGTTAATAAAAACAACCTTAGTTTCATAGTCAGAAATATTGGTTTTCCGTAATTCCCTTAAAATCTCGATGAGGCCAAGGTTTGGCATGTCTAACTGTGCGTATTTGTTTATTATTTGTTCAGTTTCTGTGGGCCCAAGCAAGGATTCTACTTCAGTTTGTAGGTCCAAAATGGGATTAGGTAGCTTCCTATTGGCCTCAAGCTTAGGATAAATCCGTCGCTGCAATTTAGAAGGTAGTTTAGAAAAAAATCTTTGACAGTTTTTGATGACTGTCATAATCTAGAAACGGGGAGAAAGCGGAGTCTACACGCATAAAGAATAGTTCACTATCTCCATCCCAAACAGGAACATCAATATCTAAAATTGGACCTGACATTCTAGCAATCTTACGGGATATTAAAAGCATAAATTTATAAGCAAGATGAAAATGTATAAATATACTTTAAACGAAAGGCTATCCCACTAACAGCTTCTACAGTTAAAAGAGAAGCTTTCGCGGTTGAATCTGCCGAGAGATGAGCGCAGAAAACAGATGAATTATTTCCTTCACAAAAAACGTCATTGTTTTGTAAAATGTAGGTACTAACAGAATCCACATTGAAATCTTCCTAGTTGACTATAATGTAATGTGCAGTTGCACAGAAAATTGATGACATATAACCAACAAAATTCCAGGATGACCTCGACTTTAGAGAGAACATATATACCCAAGAAAATTCCCAGAAGACCACGACTTTAAGAAAACATATATACCCAACAAAAATTCCCAGAAAACCATGACCAGATTAAATAAAACGTATACGCACATGCTAATCGATTTTTATCCCAAATAAATGAAAAAGAAAGTCAATTTTATTTATATAAAAAACAGTACAGTACTCAGTATACTGGTTTTGTCTACAAATTTGTAAAGCGCCCCAGTTTCAAGTAAATACCGTACGACGTTACAAACTCGGTTAGAGTGCCATAAAATAAAGAGTTATGTACTGTTAGGGGGCCCTTAACAAAGACAGTCTTGCGTTCTCTGGCAATGGCCGAGAAGGTCCGTAAGTGTGGTGACGTCCAGAAGTACTCTTAGACTCTTGTGATCAGCTCGGGTTGACTTAGGTGATGGTACCTTCAGTTGTGGCGTTGTAATCTCGATGGGTAACTTCTTTGAAATTCTGAGTAATTGGCTCGTCTCTCCAGTTGTACAGTAACAAGATTGACGTTACTGATGTTGCCAATTTTGGTGAAGCTAATCCACAAATCAGTGTGGGTGATGACAGCAGACAGCGCGCACGCGTAACGCACAGCAAAAGGCAAACGCGACAACTGAACTGCATGGTAAATTTACCGTTCTTAAATAGCCATGTCATAGAAATATATGGCTACTTGCACACTATTGGTTAACGGCAAATTTCGCTTTTTTCTCATTGGTGCAGCGTAAATCGAATTGAATTTAATTTACACAATATGTTGGCAATTTATTTGTGTTCTTTGACAATAATAACTTGTAAACTCCCCGGCTACAAGTAAACGCCGTGCGACGTTAAAAAAATAGTAAGGACCGTGGATAATGAGATACTGTTTTGTTAGTGACTCTTATTACAATAAGACTGCGTTCTCCGGCAAATGCAGAGTAAGTTAGGCAGTTTTGCAGTGTCTAGCATTACTCCTAGACACTTGAGGCCTGCTCTGTTTGACTGGCTGGTGTTCCTTCGTAGTTCCGTTGAAACCAGAGGGTGAGTTGCTGTGTGAAGGCTCAGAATTGACTTTTTGAGATCTGAGGCGACGCCGTAGTGGCTGGCTCACATAGAAGCCCGATTATAGATAATCGATCCATATGACTTGTTGTGCAGCAATAAGAAAATTTGCATGACTGTGATCCAAGTGATACAGCGTAACTGATGCTAGTCCAGAAGTAGCGTAGGTAAATTGTCAATCTTAAGCGAGACAGCAGGCACACGTAGTGCACAGCAGGAGATATCAAACGTGCTAATGACAAGCATAGTAAATGCACCGTGCTTATATAGTTTTGAAAACGAAAGCTCGCACGCCATTGGTTAACGGCAAATTTTGCTTGGTTTAATTGGTGTCGCGTAAATGAAATTTGAATTTCATTTAGGCAATATGTCGGCGAATTGATCTGAGCCATTACAAACTAGTGTGAAATTTTAATGATAAAGTACCAAGAAATACTTATTATACGACAAGATTACTGTTACGCTGACCTTAAATAAAGATGTTCTCACTATTTTATATGTTGAAGGATTGGTAAAACTTCAAGTTAATGCCGAACGACTTTACAAAGTGATTAGGTGCTAATAAAAATGAGAATAAATCCTTTATGGCTTTTATTAGTGCCGCCATTGCGTTCTCCGGCACATGTCAAGAAAGTTAGATAGTGTAGCAGTGTCTATGCCAGTTTAAACTAAGATACGTATAGTGGAGAAACGGCAACTCATCCAGTAGACCAATTTTGTCCTTATTTAGAACTCATCAAGTACTGGAAAGAAAGTGCCACGGACGGGGCTCGAACCTGAGTACGTCTGCTACGGAATCTAGTGTTTTAACCACTGAGCCACCTTGTCGCAAATTACACACAATTTTCGTTATATACTAACTAAAGTAACTAGGTTAGTTTTTTCCTTTTGGGTGGAGCTAATTTGGCATCCATTCTGTCCCAAAATTCCAACCTACAATCCCCAATCTGTCATTATTGACCAGACGCCACACTACATAGTGAAGTGGTTTTGATATAAAAAATTATATAATTAAACAAAAATTTGGATGCGCGGGCGGTGATAACAATTAGTATAATCAAAGTTGCGATCTTGCTATAAACACCAGATGGAAGTTGATTTCCCATCTTTTCCTGTCGTAATAAGTCAGTCATGCATTCAATCCTCTCGGGTTGATATAGTTAATGAAGTTCTTTGACTAGAAGCTCAAATACATTTACAGGTTCGTTCTCAGAAACATAATTCTTGACTCAAAATATATTCGATTTTAAAGGCTCTGGCAAACACCACCAGGCCGAGGCAAATCTTTCTATAGGGTCAGTCATTCTTTTTATTTTAAAATAAAGTTTTGCTTCCTCGACCCAATCAGAATGGTTTTCTAGTCTGTACATGTTGAACTTAACATTGCTATCAATAGAATTGTGGCAAAAGCGATCATTTACATCACATCTTTCCGCATAAAGGATCCTGGCGCGGTCGCCATTTTTTGTAGAGGCCCTTTGGTCACTACCATAAGAGAGCCTCTGAGATGCCAGGCCCGGATAATCCATATATGCGGTATGATCATCTAATTTGGAACACTTAAGTTCCTCTGAACTATCTTTTAAACTACATTCCTTAAGTCCACTTGCTAATTGCTCTGTATCCTCAATATTTGATAAACCAGCCATAATATTAGGATAAAATTTCTTGCAATTTATATATTATATTAAGTAAGCTTACCGGGATGCGTTGATATCCACAGATTGCAGAACGATACGATGGTGACCTGAAGCAAATTTGAGATTCTTTCTAATAATGTGTAATAAGAACGATAGATGAATGTAAATTTCAATAATTTATTTGCAAAGAGTACTCAGATAGTACCACGCAGTATACCGTTTGTGCGCCTCAGCAACTCAGAAAAAACTCTCTCATAGCCTTCAACAAGACATGTCAAAAACATCGACAATTTGAACAAAATAAACTTCCAAAAAACTTACAATATTTAAAAAAAACACAATATTGTTTTAAGAAACCAGCGATAACATCAAATGTCCAAAATTAAAATTTGATTTATTTTTATATGAGAAGTTAATTGATTAAACGAACATTGGTTGCGCGGGTGGTGATAACAATTATTATAATCAAGGTTTCGGTCTTGATATAAACACCTGACCCATTAATTACTTGCATATGTCAGTATAAACTAAGAATTGTATAGTGTAGAAAAGGCAATTCATCCAGTAGACCGGTTTCGTCCTTATTGAGAACTCATCACCACCTGGTTCGAGTCCTGTCCGCGGCAAATTCTGACCAGTACATGACGAGTTCCCAATAAGGACGAAACCGGTCTACTGGATGAATTGCCTTTTCTACACTATACAATTCTTAGTTTATACTGGCATATGTAAGTAATTAATGGGTCAGGTGTTCATATCAAGACCGCAACCTTGATTATAATAATAAATTAATTGATGTCCAATAATTTAATTAACCTCCACCATATTAATTTATTAAGGTGGCGAAATACTGATCTATTAATATGCATACCGATTATTTTTTCTGTTTTTTGAACGGATAGCGTCAATTTTGGTTTGCTGAAAGTTGTAGTGTTGATCGATGAAGCCGAATGCAGAGGCTGTATTAGCAAACTTATGGTTTTGAATAATAATAACAAAAATGTTTCACTCGTCCTTCCGGTTTAAAACGGTAAACTTCTTTTCACAATAACGAGACATGTGTCGTTATTTACATGCAGGATAATTTCCTTTGTTGAAGTTACATTTTTAATCATGATCACTAAGAAAGCGTGATCTGTGAAGACAGCAAGCATGTTGCTGCCTTTAATTTCAATGTTAATGTAAAAGTTAGAGTCTAAATAATTTTGCTCAAGATCATTTGAGTGGTTTGTGATCTTGTGGTTAGCCTGATCAACGATAAGTTGTGCGTCTTTTACTTACCCGTGGCTGTTGATAAAGACATCATCTGAAAAGGTCGCAGACAATGGGAAAGCGCTCTGCTCCAACAAAATTCCGTTTAAATGAACGTGTGTGCGATAAAACAATAAAATTTTAATATAGAATTATCAATTGATCAACCAAAATAAACTCCGTTCTTAATTTACGTAAAAGTTACGATAATTTTAGTTCTATTAATGTAGAAATGAAGACGCCTCTAAAGAGAGCACACGTAACATGCACTATGTAATTCACCCGCTACTAGAAATTGATACCGCCTAATTCGTATTCAACTTTAATTCTCGGATAGCATCTTTTTCTCGTTTCTTTTGTGTGTTCTGAATTACTTCTTTTTATGCTACTTTGATTTTTATGCACTGATTTTCGAGTTGACATTTGGCATGATGACGATGCCTTTGCATGATTGTTATCAAAGACTGGCAGAAGGTTGCGTGAGGCCACTTGGGCCCTCTCACCAATACTGTTGTAACGGCTCAGAAAAATTCGCCGAAATATTACCAAAATGAAATTCAAATTTTATTACGCGGTACCTATTAAAACAAATGAAATTTGCCGTTAACCAATGGCATGCGGCCATCCCTTGCACAAGTATATAAGCACGGCGCATTCACCATGCATCGCAACATACTTGACATTATCGCCCTGCGCGCCACGCGTGATTTCTGTCGTTCTCTCTAATTGACTGTTTATCTACACTGGATTTCTTTTTGTTGCTGCACAACTAGTTATACGTAATTGATTATCTATAAATCGGACTTCTACGTGTGCCAGCTACCAAGATGTTGCCGCAGATCTTCAACAAGACAATTCTGAGCCTTCACATAGCATTTCAACTCTCTGGTTTCAACAACTCTACTTATCCCGGTGCATCCACACGAAGGAACACCAGCCAATCAACCAGAGCCGGCCTCAAGTGTCTAGGAGTACTTCAAGACACTGCAACACTACCAAACTTTCTCTGCATTTTCGGGAGAACGCAATTCCGGCCCTGATAAGGGCCACCCACAGTAACATTCTCTAATTATCTACGGACTGTTTACTATTTTGTAACGTCGCACGGCATTTACTTGCAGCCGGGTTGTTTACAAATTGGTGACCGCACCAGCTTTCTGAGAACAGTACAGTTTTTAAACTTGCTCCATATCAAAAATATTTAGTGATATATTATAAATAAATTTGTTTTTTCTTTTTTTTATTATTATCCCGGGGAAGTACATTAAAATCGGCGGTAGCACACCAAACAATCCTGTTCTTTAACCTGTTTGTGAATATTTCTTAGTCAAGTTCTTTTGGGTTTTTCATTGTTGTGTTTAACCAGGGAAGCAGATTTTTTGGGGTTTTCTGTCGTTCAAAACTTTTCTCTCCTACGTACAAACTGTGCCAAACTGTGGAAGCAGATTTTGATTCGAATTTTGTGGAAGCAGATTTTGTCAGTTTTCTCTGGTTATCGCTCAAAATGTTCGTTCGATCAAACTGTGGAGCACGTTTTAAATCTGATTTGTGAAGGAGATTTTGCGGTTTTTGTGGTAATCGATTCATTCGATCGTTTTAAACATGGAAGCAATTTTAAGCGTTTTGTTATTATTTTCTATTTATAGGGCACGTACGTTTTAAATTTTCACGTCGCTTCATGCATTTTATTTCGCTTACTTTGATATATAAATTTATGCTTTTAAGATCCCTTAAGATTATTAGAATGTCAGGTCCAATTTTAGATGTTGATGTTCCTGTATGGGACGGAGATTGTGAATTATTCTTTATGCGCGTAGACTCTGCTTTCTACCTGTTTCCAGATTATGACTATCATCAAATACTGTCAAATGTTTTTGCAAAACCTTCTTCGGAATTTCAGCAAAGGATTTATTCAAAGCTTGAGGCGATTACGAATTTACCCAAATCCATTTTGTTTCTACAAAGTGAAGTAGAATCCTTGCTGGGTCCCACAGAAACAGAGCAGATAATAAATAAGTATACGCATTTAGGTATGCCAAATCTTTTCCCCATCGAGATTTTAAGGAAACTGCGGAATATTTCTGATCATGAAACTAAGGTTGTTTTTATTAACAACCATTCTCATTCATTAAAATTGTTTGCCAGACAACTGCCCAACTCTCTCTCCATAGATGACATATCAGAAAGATGCGAGTTAGAATTTAGGGTTTTAGAACAAGTAAATTCGTCATCGCTTTGTCCTTCCCCACAGGATGATAGGATCACTTCCTTAGAGAGAACAATAGCGAATATGGCTAAAGTTCTAGAAGGATTAGCCATAGGGAAATCTGAGCTGAATCAAGTGAGCGCACGACCTACTTTCCCAACCAAGACACGAAATAACAATAGGCGGCGATCTAGATCCCTACAATCTTTTAATAAATATGCCACAAAAAACTGGTGCTATAATCACCAGAATGTTTTATATTTCTGTCAAGTCTATCTCCACCGTTCTGACGAATTTTCGAATGAGGGCAAATTTCCACAGTTGACGGGCCAGTCCTCAGAAAATAGGTGCAGTGGAGCGTCAGGATCGGGAAACGTATGGCGCAGAAAGTAGAAGACCGTACTTTCTGCGCATCAACGGTGCCACTGGAAAGCAATCACTTACAATCTGACATTCTCATTGACTCTTTTCGTCCACGCCGAATATGCCACATAGACAGTAAAACTGACAATGTCATTCGCAATGACCAGCCTACTTGTTTGTATGACCCGGCCAAACAACCCAACGAACTTCTGCATCTTCTCGATTTCAGAACTGGCGAAGAATTCATCGTAGACACAGGTGCAGAAGTTTCAGTTCTCAAGGGTGATTCCATGGCCGAGATGTCTCTAGGCGTTTTACTTGCAACAGCTACAGGGAAGCCCATTCCTACTTATGGTTGCCGGCATCGCACACTAAACATAGGTTTACGGCGTGATTTTAATCACAACTTCTTCATCACCAAGGTTTCACACAACATAATAGGCCTCGATTTCCTGTTGAAATATCGGCTCATTTTTGATCTTGCCAATCAAAAGATCATCGACTCCTCCACCGGACTTGAGCAAAGTTTTTGGACACTTGCCTCCAAGCGTTTGGAGTTACAGGTCATTCAGCCAACTCCAGTGCATCTTTCATCAGAGATATCAGCAGCTGTTCAAGAACACAAGTCGCTGTTCGATCTCAGCACGTCAGAGCTACGAGTCTCCAATACGATGCACCATATCGTCACAGCAGGACAACCTATTGCACTTAAAAAGCGACCGTTTGCCCATGCTAAGCTGAAAGCTGCCCAAAAGGAATTTTCAAGACTATTGGAAGAGGGAATGATCAGACCATCGAAAAGTTCATGGGCGTCACCACTTCACTTAGTCTCCAAATCAAACGGATCGTACAGAGCCTGTGGAGATTGTTGAATGCTAAATTTAGTGACCAAATCCGATGCATATCATATTCCCAATATAAACACCTTACATGAAAAACTCAGCGGTAACAATTACTTCTCAGTGATTGACCTCAGGCAAGCGTACCATCACATTCCGTTAGCGCCAGAAGATATTGAATAGACTTCGGTCGTCATTTCATTTGGCCTTTGCGAATACCTCTACATGCCTTTGGCTCTCAAGCGTGCTACTCAGGCATTTCAAACCTTCATGGATAGCATATTATGGTGTTGCTAACACGGTCATCACCGATAGAGGCACTTGCTTCTCAAAGAAACCCCGCGGTTCATGGGATGCACCTTCCGATAGACGACTGCTACCATCCCCAATCTAACGGTATGGTAGAAAGAAGGTATAGGTAACTCAAAGTTGCTTTAGCATCCTCATCCATTAATGTCAACTGGGTCGTTGTATTACCTTTACTCCTACTAGCTATGCGTTCCCATACACGCGAATCAATTAAAACATCTGCATCAAAACTCCTGTATGGCATGAACCTACGCCTGTCTAATCAGCTGGCGCGTCTACTTCCCGCAAAGTATAACCCACAAGTCGAGACATACTCCACGTCCAGTCCTCGTTTACCACAGCTCCAAAGCTGTAATAGAGTACTTTTTCGAACGACGCTGCTGTTGCACCACTACAAACAAAGTATCGCGGTCCTTACCCGATTTTGCTCAGACAGCCGAAATACTTCATTATCATGCAAGGTGCGACACCTACTTTGGTAAGAATAGAGAGGTTGAAACCGTTTATCGAACCACATGACCCTGGCAACATACAATCTTCTACATGCATATCAGGCTCTACCTGCCTAACATCCCAACTGAACAATAAATTGCTTTGTATAACGCATAACTGTTAATTTTTTACAATAATTTTTCGTTATTCTACTTATCTATTGTTAACTTTTGTGTACTATTTGCGCCCCATTTAACACGACGTGATTTCTATGGATCCACATGATTCTCATACTCACTTGTCTCACGTGGCATAACCATCTGTTTTTAGCTATCAACTGTGTGGCATTTTGAAAAGTTCTACGGTATTATACCATTGAGTACACTTTTTGTCGTTAACATTTGATTTCCACGTATATATATTTTTTAAATTGTGCTCTTGCAACTAATGGCTCACACCTGAGCTCACACTGTCTATTTTGGCATGACCAGCTACTTATAGCTAACACCTTGTGTAGCAACACTAACTAGTCATCGGTTTCATATCATGGTACAGGCCACTTTCAATGCATATCTCAACTTCATCAGTTGCACAGTACACACTCTACGAATATCATGACCACAACGTCGAGCACACACTAGCTCGTATTTGAACTCATTGATAGCGATCCAGCCTGCTCAGATTTTAACTTAAACCTGGCAACTTTAGTGGAAATCTACTTTTCAATTTTAAAAATTCGGCTCTCAAAACCTCTCACACTACTCTATTTCGCTTCACGCGGTATGACCGGCCACTACAGCTAACAATTTTTGTAGCAATTCCTAGTGATTATTTGGCATCATATCATTGTTGGAGCAACCATCAAGCATGCACTTGCCCAGCATTAACGGTACATTTTTTATTAGCTATGGACAGAATAATAAACAGTTGCTTAACTGGGTTCGAACTCTGCCCTACATTACCGAGAGGAATTTTTTCTTTTCTTCAGAGAGGAAAGTGATGTAACGGCTCAGATAAATTCGCCGACATATTGCCTAAATGAAATTCAAATTTCATTTCGCGGTACCAATTAAAACAAGCGAAATTTGCCGTTAACCAATGGCGTGCGACCTTGCGCTTGCACAAGTATATAAGCACGGTGCATTTACCATGCATCATCACACACGTGACATTTCCATTCTATGTGCTACACGTGATTGCTGTCGCTCTCTCTACTTGACTGTTTACCTACACAGACTACTGGACTTGCGTTTATCACGCTGTGTCACCTAGTCACTTGGACTTCAGTCACGCCAATCTTCTTGTTGCTGCACAACTAGTCATACGTGATCGATTATCTATTAATCGGACTTCTACGTGTGCCAGCCACCACGGTGTTTCAACAAGACAATTCTGAGCATTCACACAGCAACTCACCTCTCTGGTTTCGACAACTCTACTTATCCCGGTGCATCCACACGAAGGAACACCAGCCAATCAACCAGAGCTGGCCTCAAGTGTCTAGGAGTACTTCTAGACACTACCCAACTTTCTCGGCATTTGCCGGAGATTGCAATTATTTTGCGAAATATACTCGTGACATTTAGCTATCTGATTAGAATGCATTTTTCAACAAGAAGCTCATCCAACAAAAATTTTGACAATTATTAATCCTCGTGGTAATTTAAATTTAAACTGATTCAGTTCTTCTTCCTGGTAGATCTCTTAAGTATAACCAAACGTCAAACTAGATAAGTGTGTCATGTATGTATGTGTGTGCACATGTCTGCGGATGTGCATATATCAAAAGGAAATTACAGTTATATAATAATACCTAGTGACGATTTATTGTAAAAGCATACGCCATATCTGTCTGTTTGCAATTGTTTATAAATGAGAACGCGTAATTGTTCATATAATTGAAAAATATTTCTAAATGAAAATTACACTGTTCATACGCCAGGCCTATTTTGTAGCACTTTATCTCTTAAATGAAATGTGTACTAATGGCATCCAAGTAACGAATGGAACAAGATAATGTGAAAAATCTGGTTGTAAATCCTTTTTATGGTAACAAACCAAGAGTTAGTAAAATGCGAATTTTTATTAAGATAAAATTATGAAAGATATAAAAGAAATTATAAAATAGACTGCAGAAGGATTGACTATAATAATATTACAGAGAAAAGGTGTTTTTATTTAAAAACTTTACACTACATAAGGAAACTGAGTAATTAAAAGTAAAATAACTCTTAAAATGAAAATTGGGATCTTAAAGTCATAGACAATAAGAAGTCTGAGACTAACATACACAAAAAATTGAGGTTGAATTAAGTACACTGCAATGAATATTAAAATGCTAATGGGTACCCCTTAAAAATACTAGATGCAACCATGACGAGTGTCATAGATAAATTTAATCACTCTTGAAAGAGAGTGAAGTCATATAGAACAAAAGGGAATCAGACTTACATGGAAATGCATGACCCAATATTAAGTTGGGAAAAAAATTGTAGAATCTAAATACTTTATACTTGCCAATTTAAAGTAGAAAATTGAACCATTAAACACATCAGGATTGTATTAAATTTCATGTTTGGACTGTCGACTCATATATGCAAGTGATAAGATGCGCACAATTAAAGTAAAAATGCGGAACCTCAGTACCGTATGCAAATACGGACATATTAATAAATCAGATTATGCATACCATACAGTTGAGCTGGGATATACCAACTGACTAGGACGGTTGCAAATGCGTATCGATATGTGATATTTATATATATTTTTAAATATATATATGTAAACTTATTACCTTAATAAAATTAATAATTTTACTTACTCTTGATTGTTTATCGTAAAAATAACTAGCAACCGGTGTATTTACATTTCCTTGCATACTTCTTTATCTAGATGCCAATCGTAAATATAACATTTAAGTAAGTACGCGCAAAAATTCGTCTGTTGTATGTACAGAGAAATTGATATTAATGAATTTAGTTTCATTTATATGAACGCCCACGTGTAGTTAATTATGTGCAACTGATAATTTCTCAATCCTAAAAAACGTGCACACATTGGCATGAGGTACGCTTATCTAATGAATCGACAATATGTTTTATTAAATAACAGTAATTTCATTATGGAGAGTGTACACATGCAGTCAAATATATATTACTGATTGCTCCTCAGTAATATAATTACACATGCAAACACATAGGCACGGCTTACGCTTAACTGAGTTATCATCAGACGAAGTCATTTGATCACTGTAATTTCATGTACATGTGCATACATATGCACGCACACAAGCATAACGAAAATTTATCTAGGGGAATACGTGCTTTGTTTGAGAGATATTCCAATTTTATTTAATATGAAAAAATACAAACTAAATTTAATATTTGCTGGTTTGACATGGCTCCGATTTTGTCGCATTCCGATATTGAAAAAATTGTTATGGATCTTCAGAACTCCATGAAAGTGTTGAAGGATGAAAACAACTATTTAAAAAATGAGATGTCCATATTGAAGAATGATGCAGTTGTGAATGCAATGAAATTGGAGCAAGTGGTGAAAAATAATGAAACATTAAGCGCGCGTATAGTTGAACTGAATGAGACATTACTTGTGAAGTTAGACAAGTTACAGACTGATGTTCAACCATGGATTGAATTGGCCGATTTAACAGTGGAAGGCGATACGCTAGTTAAAAATAAATCATCTGGTGAAGAAATGCTAAATATATTAGCGAATGAAGTTTCAGCACGTAATAGCAAACAGGATCAATTAGTTTTATTTAATCTAGATGAAAATGCCGATGTGAAAGACGTCGAGAAATTAAATACTTTAATAAAAGAAGAGACGCATGCAGATATTGCTAAATGCTATAGGGTGGGGAAACGAGCTGATCGTCCAAGGCCAGTAATTGTAAAATTATCAAAAAGGCCAACAAATATGCAATTAGAGTCTATCAATAAAAAGAAAGATGAGAATTTGAGTTTTCACAGCATATTTATTGGACGGGACAAAACGTTCCTCCAACGGAAGTTGGCAAAAGTAAAAAAGTTAAAGAACAATCAGGAACGGAAACCGTCAACGTCTGATCAAGCTGTTAAACGGAATCAATCGAGTGAGACTGCAACATCAAAAAACGATGTATCGTTACTAAATGTTGTGGACAGAGGGGGGAGAGGAAGCATGGCCTCGAAGCCCGGGAAAAGAATAGTAAAGAAGCCAACAAGGTTGAATCAGTAAAAGTCGACACTTGTTTAGATAAGTCGCTTTCTACATTTACTCTATTTTATGCTAACTTTCGAAGTGTTAAGAATAA
>JAQBSW010003739.1:0-78448 GCA_029291075.1 Eudiplozoon nipponicum
GGTACTATGAATTTTATTAAAGCTCGCATATATATATATATATATATATATATATATATATATATATATATATATATATATATATATATATATATGATCAAACGAAATATTTGGCTTATAAATTAAACTATTAACAAGTTGCTACAACAAGTTTCCGATGGCACGAAACATAACATATGATTATTGTATTAGCTTAAATATAATCTATTAGTTTACTTTATTATAAGCATACTTGAGAATAAGAGAATAAGGGAGATTTGGAGTTTAATTGTTAAACACTATTAATTTTTGAAAATTTTATTTCACAAACCTGGATTATTTTATAGGTTTAATTGTAATACTACGTAGAAAATTGTTTTAAATATTTTCGGACAAATCGTTTTCATATAATACATATTGATAAATTTTATTTTCCTTGTAATTAAATTAAATGCTTTATTAATGATGCTCTGTCATTTACATGATATATTCTAGTTTTAATATAAAAATCTATGTATTAAACGAATATATTTTGAAATATAATTTTGAGCAAATAAATATATATTTTGACATAAACATTTATTTATTTGTTTATGTAATCAGCAAAATTCCTGTTTATAGTATTGCTGAAAATAAATTACAACTATATCAATAAATTAAAATTTTGTTCGATTTCATGATGTCTTTTATTATTACTTTCAAGAATATTTAATTAACTTTTTATATATAAAATGTTTGCTATAATTTACGCTGAGCTGTTAAATATTAACAGGCATTTTGAATTAAAGTGGTTTAAATAAAGAGGTTACGGATAATTTTAATATTGTGGCTTTTATATATACTATTAATTTATCTGTATAATTATATTATAATTAATTTCTTATTAACTCGCTGAATATTAAATTTATTAGAACTTTATGATAAAATTGCTTCATGAAGGGAACTTTTATTTTCATTTTCCTAAATAAATATTAATGTTTTATTTCAAATGTGACCATTTTGGATTTATTATTAGCTAAGTTATAAAATGAAGCTAGTTAATACATAAAAAAATTGTTTTTGTAACTGGTTTTATCATATTCTTAGGTTAACATAAGTTTTTACTTATTACAAGGAAAAATATACGTCATTGCTAAGTCAATTTAGCACAAAAAGTTTGCCCTTTTAAAGGCAAAAATTCGGAAACTTATGGCGGTATTTATGTGAGAATATTTAGGTTATAATAAGTTTGAAAACTCAGCCATCATAAATATTCTATTTAAAAAATTACAGAGTTAACTTAAATTAGATATTTGCGAATTTAACCATTATTTTAAACGAGTATATTATACGGTTCTAAAATGTCTGCTGGCCTTATTATGTTTGATTTAAGGGCATTCGATTACTACGGATTTAGACGAATATTTTACTAACTAATCATGTAATAATAAGTCTCTCAATCAATCAAACAAATTATTAGCGAGTGATGATACTAATTTCAAAAATCCAATCGGATAACTTTGAGAGAATAAGGTGCAGGACTGGTTATTTGGAATAGGATTGACGATTAGTACAAGCTTTTCTAATGTGGGCATTTTAAAATAACTATTGTCTAGAAATGAAAAATGTTACGTTTAGTTTAAAATTCTAGCTTCAGTGAGACTTATTGCTTAATACCAGGAATTTCGTGCTGTTTGGTATTTATTTACACGCCAACAAAAAAACAAATAAACCAACTACATTCTATCGGCTGTTTTGCAATTTTATCTTCCAAATGATCAAATGACAGACAAACTGGTTAAAGAAAATAATCAGACAATTAAATAGGTTTCTTTGAATGATATTCCCTTTAAAAATAAAACGGTCAATTTAAGATACAACATTAAATAAAATTGCTGCAAATACAATCTACATTAAAAGATTTTACTTTAGAAATATATTGAATAATAGTAGGATGTTCAAATTAGGTTTAATTAATTTTGAAAAAGAAGGCCATTTAAAGCAAAAGGCATATTCCAAACTAGTTTTGATAAAATAAATTTTGAAATATAATTATTTTAAAAAGCTAAATAATTTTGACATTAACAATCTGATTTTAATTGCAACTTTGCAGAAAATAGCTACGCTACCATCAATAGTCTGTACTAAAGCGTTTTTATGTCCAGCATAAGACCGTCATCGCGATAAACTTGTCGAATTCTAAAATAGGCACAGTAAAACTATTCTATAATTAAACGAGCTTTGGTTTGCGATCTTCCTATAAACACCGGAGCCATTATGTTCAAATATTTGTCAAAAAATTGTACGGTGTAGAAACATTATTAATCCAGTTGACCAATTTCGATCTTATTGGGAACTCATCAAGTATGGTCCAGAATTTGCCGCACAAGGGCTTGAACCTGGGCATATCTGCTTCGGAATCTGTTCCTCAACCCACTGAGCCACCCTGGTGTGTTCCGAATAAGGACAAAACCGGTCTACTGAATGAATTTTCTCTTCTATATTGTACAATGATTAGTTTATACTTACTGGGTCAAGTTTTTATATCAAGATCGCAACCTTGATTAAATTATCATTAAGATTTAGTTTGCGTTATATATTTTCTCCTGTTAGAAATATCAATTACAAAATTTTAGCAGAATTAAACGTGTATATTTATCTTTGTTATCGATCGATAATAATATGCTTATTTCAAAGTGAGCTCATTGATGATTTAATCCTTTGATATATTTTCTTTCAGAATACTTTACAACGCAAAAATGGACAATTCTCTTCTGTGTGGTCAAAGGGCTACTATGCTATTAGTTGTCGCGAATCGAGAAACAAATTGGTTCAAATACGACCAAGGAGGATTGCGAAATCTGCATGAAAAGAATGTATGATCTAAAGTAAAAGCGAGTTTTGTGCTCTGAATGTCGATCCGAAACTACGCTCTGAACCCTAAGTGTAATTGGTCATTAAATAAAGCAATTGATGTGAATTTGAATCTTAAACTGTTTTGATGAACATATTTAAGAGATTAATCAATGTGCCACTGTTCCACATTTCTTAACAGAATGTGAAGTGGTAGCTCCTAGATATGAGCAACCAGTGTGCACAAAACAGATGTATACATGAGATTAAACCCTTATGTCAAGGTGAACTTTGCATATTATACTAGGCCTATTTCGAAAATTGGCAACTTGCAACATAAATTTTATTATGAAATTGCACATAGACATCAGTTGTCGCCATTAATAATACATGCTTTCAAGACGAATTCTTTAAAAAATGCCAAGATTTAGCATTTTGCCTCGAAGAAAGTACACACCTACAAGATATATTGTCGTTAAAAAGGCATTGTGCTAGCTCAGTAATCGAATCGTCTCCTAAACGTTTAATATTGGATTGTACTCATCAGATAATAAAGTAATTACCGAAAATAATTTGATTCGAAAATAATTGGAACAAAATACTTTTTTATTTAAATTTGCATTAATAAGCAAATTTTTGTTTTAGTTTAATCAATGGTGATCAGTATAATAATGTCACCGAAGCGTGGACATTGTTGTGATAAACTTCAGATATGTTGGATAAAATTGAATTGTCACAGTCATATATTTGCGTTTAAGACTTTTTAAAGAAGGCATATACTTATACTTTATTAACTATATACAATTTTCGCATCTATGCACGAAATAGTTCATTGTTGACATTCATTACTTGCTGTTCTTTAAAAGGGTTGCAAAGCTAACTTCATAAGCACAGTTTGATAAAAACGAAACTGGTCTACTCATTATACATGTTAATGATGTTTATAGCAATCTGAATTTAAATAAAAAAGTGGTTACTGCCTGGTTACACAAATTGGCCACAAATGTTTGATCGTTCACAATGGCGGGCAGAATGAAATCATCCGAATTTACTTTAAAGTAAACCGACAATTTATAAAAGATTATTAGAAAAGTTACAAAGAGAGTAAACTATAACTAGGCAGCGAAGGAAAGCGCCAGAATAATGGCAACAAGTTAAGCAATCCCTTTTAAATGAACAATTTATAGAAAAATGAAAAACAATATAATTTAAGAAGGAAATGAAAACGTGCACAGAGAAACGGGGATTTACGCTTCCAGTTTGTATCCCGAAACAACAGTTCAAAAAGACATTGCGAAAAATTATTAAAATGTTTACTGTAATCAAGGTTAAAATCTGAATAAAAAAACTTGAACCATTAAGTAGACACATTTGTCAGTATCAAGGCAATTTATCCAGTAGAACGGTTTCGCCCTTTTTGGGGATTCATCACGGACTGGCCAGGATTTGACGCGGACAGGGCTTGAACCTGAGCACGTCTGCAGGTTCGAGCTCTTTCCGCGGCAAATTCTGGCTAGTACATGATTAGTTTCCAATTAAGGACGAAACCGATCTACAGGATGAATTGCTTTAACTACACTATATAATTCTTAGTTTATACTGACATATGTGAGTAATTAATGGGTCCGGTGTTTATATCAAGATTGAAACCTTGATTATAATAATTGTTATCACTGCCCGCGCTACCAATGTTGGTTTAGTCATTGTTTTAGGTGGGGGTCATTTGGCGTCCATTTAGACCAAGAGTACTACCTAACCATTTCCAATCTTCATTTACTGACCAGATACCAGAATACATGGGGAAGTGGTTTTGAAATGAATTTTATATAATTGAACGAAACTGGATTGGGCGGGCGGTGATAGTAATTACTATAATCAAGGTTGCGAATCTGACCTAAACACTTGACAAAATAAGTACATGCATTGTCCAGTAAAAAAATTGTACAGTATTGGGTCAGGTGTCTATATCAAGATCGCAAACTTAATTATAAAAAAATTGTTATCATCCCCCGCGCAACCAGTTATATAAATATATATTTCAATACCAATTCCTCATGTAGTGTGGAGTCTGTTCAAAAATGACAGATGGAGACTTTTAATTATATTTTTGTGTTGAAATTGAGGTCATATGACCTCATTAGTAAATGCACGAGATTCGGTAAGAAACGCGCCACAGTTCGAGATTTGTCCGCGGCAAATTCTGGTCAGTACGTGATGAGTTTCCAATAAAGACGAAACCGGTCGATTGGATGCATTGCCTATTCTCCACCATAAAACTCTTATTCTATACTGACAGATGTAGGTACTTAATGAGGCAGGTGTTTATATTTAGATCACAACCTTGATTATAGTAGTTTTTATCACTGCCTGCGTAACTAATTTTAATTGAGTTATATATATGTTGAGTTCAATACCACCTCGACTCATAGTTTGTCGTCTAGCTCAATAATGACTGATTTTGTATTATGGCTGCAATTTTGGTTCTAAATAGATGTCTTGTGAGCTCCACATAAATTAAATAAGATTAACCAAGATACATAAATTCTTATATAACTGAAATTTGTTTGTAGTATTTGGCAGTGTTTCTCAGTGGTTTGATCGCAAGATTTCGAAGCAGACGAGTCCAGGTTCGAACCCTTTTTGCGGCAAATTCTGGCCAGTACGTGATGAGTTCTCAATAATATCGATACCGGCTTACTGGTTTAATTTCCTTTTTTACACTATATATTTCTTATTCCATATTGACAAATGTAAGTACTTAATGGGTCTGTTGTTTATATCAATACTTAATTACTATAATCAAGGTTACGGTAATAGTATTATTTATCACCGCCTGTGCACCGAATGATCGATTAATTATATACATGTTCATTTCAATACCAACTCGCCATTTGTGTGTTGTCGGTTCAATAATGACAGATTGGGTATGGTTAGTTGGAACGTGGTTTCTAAATTTATTCCATTTTAGCTCCAAATATTAGAAAGTAGACTAGCCGAGATGCAGTAATTAGTATGTAAATGAAAATTGTTTGCAGAGTGCGTCATGGTGGCTCAGTGATTGGAGCACCAGATTCCAAAGCAGACGTACTAAATTTCGTGTCCTGTCCGCAGAAAATTCTGGTTAGTAAGTGATTAATTCCCAATAAGGACGAAACCGTCTACAGGATGAATTGCCTTTTCTTCACTAGAAGACTCTTACTTTATACCGACAAATGTATGTACTTAATGAGGCAGGTGTCTATATCAATAACGCAACCTTTGTTTTTTGGTTGACATTATTACCGCCCGCGTAATCAATGTTCATTTAATTGTATAAATGTTCATTTATATACCACTTCGCCATGCTGTGTACCGTCTGTTCAATGGTGATAGATTTGGTAAATGGTTGGAACTATGTTTCTAAATTGATGCCTTATTGGCTCCACCTAAATGAAAGCAGACTAACCGAGTTAAATTAAATTGGATATAATTGAAAAATGTTTGTAGTATTCGGCCGGATTTCTCAATGGTTAGAGAACGAGATTCCAAAGAAGACGTGCCCCTGTTCGAGTCCTGTCCATGGCAAATTGTGGCCTATTCGGTATGAGTTCCCAATAAGGACGAAGCAGTTCTGCTGGATAAAATGCCTTTTCTACACTATACAGTTCTTATTTTATACTGACAAATGCATTTACTTAATGAGTCGGGTGTTTATATCAAGGTCACATCCTTGATTATAGTAAATTCTGTCACTGCCCGCGCAATCAAAAATCGTTTAATTTTATATCAATTCTTTTACCGTTACGTGTTTAAGTAAATTTAATGTCTTATATTTTATTATTTATCGGTAATTTGTTATGCGATATGCCTCTAAATTGAATTATATCAAGGTAATGTTACTGTAATCCATGCACTTTTACTTTGATTCTTATAAACAGCTTTAATCTACGGTTGATGTATTACGCTGTATTGGTGGTTTTTGAATAATTTAACGCAAACTCCTGTCTTCCTTTAGCCAAATGGCATACTCTATTCAATTCTAACTCACATCCGTTAACGTGCAAATCGTAACGAAGTAGAATATACGAAAATTGCGTTTTTTTATAATTTTAATATTCAACTTATTCAAAATTATTTTGTAGAGATTTAATGAAATGGTGACAAACACATTTATGTAGATCGACAATCGCAGGAACAGTTCACACGTTTATGTCCGGTATTTCAGCTTTGGCTTCTCAAGGTTAATGATTTCAACCGTAGCCACATGAACAGATATTCAACTTTATTATATCACTTTTAAAACACTGGCCAAACTAGAACCATATGAAGTTTAATCATCGAATGTTCGCCAATAATTAATTGTTCCACACAACTCTCATCATCAAATATGACATAATAAGGCACATAATCAGCGCAACAAAACGAAGGCTTTTAATATGCTTACTAATTCGCATGGATTAATATTAAGAAATTCGGTTAAGGTGGAAAAATATGTTTTAACACAAAAAGGGTTTGCCGCTTGAAATCCTGCAAAACGCATTTCGCAAATTTGTTTAGATACAATAATGCAAATAAAATTAATCTTACAGCAAAAGACTAATTTACCCATTTTTCTACGTACATTAACTTGTTTTCTGTGTTAATCTACCTAAAGTCACGCCCAGACATGCGTGTTTGGTATTAAATTTCATGTTTCTCGATGTCTTCACAATAAAACTTTATTAATTATCAGTGTATTAGCGTTGGCAATAATACAAATGCTGTAATCTACTTACCACGAATGGCGTTCAAAAAATAGTAAATTAAAGAAAAATATTGTAGATTTTATAATCTTCTTAAAAATTTATTTCAAAACATATGAAAGCTAAAATGCAAGCAAAACGTTAATAATACCATCATGATATTTGTAATTTTAAGAACGCAAAAATTTAAAACTGTACGTCCCTTGATAAATGTCGTAATCACTTCGCCTAATTGATATAAACATAATTTTAATAATGTCAATAGATACCATAAGGTTCGTGCAGAAATTGCGCTGCAAAGTTTTAAAAATTAAGGAACATTCGTTATCAGGGGTGGGGTCTTTGGTGTTTTCAGCAATTAAAGACAGTAACTCATTGACTAACTTCGAAAAATTATGGCACTTGCGGTTATTTTTAAATGGTAAAAAAATTTGTTACTGCGGATTTTGTGTTTGCATACAATATATATGACTAAAAGGAACAATTTTAAGATCTATTGTAATAATTGCAAATAGAGAAGATGTGAAAGTGTACTTCAAAGCAGAGCATTCAAGAAATTTATTATTTAACTTTTGTGAATATGTTATTAAATATTACAATTGTATTGCCATTGTGAGCCCTTTTTAATATGTCCTAATTCTGTTATAATATTCTATAAAAAATGTACAGATATAATTAAGATACTGCGCTGGTGGATCAATTTCACAGCGGTTCATCATTTGCACAAGTACACACTTAAATAAAATGAGCATTTTTGAAATAAATGAAGTAAGAAAAATATAAATTTTCCTTGAATTGATAACTTTTTAAAAAGGTATTATTATTTAATAATCCACAACTAAGCACAAAATTTCTAGTTTCAGAAACAGCAAGAAGATCTAATCCATGCAAAAGTATAAATGACAAAAGCTTATGTATTATAGACAATAAATCACGTCGAGATAGATTTGGATGTGATGCAACATTGAACATTAATTTTACATTTCCGCGTTCATTTCGCGCGTGGATCTAACTAAGTTTACTGAGTTTTAATAATGTAGAAAACCGTTTATTAGAAAATATACGCGTTCACTGTTTAAAATAAATATTTCTTCCAAAAGCAATTTATGTTTTACTTTGCTCATTTAAATAAATAGAAATGAAGTATATACATATAGATACTTATCTACATATAATTGTAAATTTACAAATTTATTTCGGAAGAGTATCTTAATATAAAATTTTCAAGTATAAAAAAATGATCGCATAAGATTGCAATTTTTCTTGTAGATCGGTTTAGTCTCTATTGGGAATGCGTTCTGTGCTTGTCAAATTTGCTGGGCATTTGGCATATTTGGCAATGCTTTATTCATACTGAACATGTTCATATATGAATTCCTCTCTCTCTCTCTCTCTCTCTCTATATATATATATATATATATATATATATATATATATTGAAGATTTATGAAAGGATTTTGATAATTTTTTTCTAGACTAGCAAAGTAATACGTCACATAGATCATTTTTTTCCTATTGTGAACCTACCAATTATTGCCGAAAATGAGCCTTGAACTGGAGAAATCTGTTCCAGAGTCCGCGAAGCTAAAAACCGTGCCACTCCGAACCCAAAATGGAGGAATTTTTTATTTATAAAATTACTTCAATGCATTATTGCATCACCAGTTGTCATTGTGTTCATCCTCTAATGTCAAACTGGTAGTAGCTAGTTGAAACTTTAGCTCAAAGCAGATACAATATAGGCTCAACGTGAGAGAATTGCTGATTATAAAATAAGCTGGTACAAGATTGAAAACTGCGTGCAGTAGGCAAGGCGCGTAGCATAGTTGGATCAATTCCATAGCCTGTAGGAATTGTGCCCTAGATCGATCATTGTCCAAGGAAAATTCCCTGCAGTAAGAGCTTCCAATAAATTCGAAACTGAACTACCGTAAAATTTTGTTGATAATGAAGGCATTGGTTATATAAACACACACACACACACATATATATATATATATATATATATATATATATATATATTCAAAATATTGCAATGATGTTCAGTTCAATATGACATATCCAGGTGACATAGTGACTTTTATACAAGGAATGTTTCAGAAAGCGGAGCGGAATTTAAAGCCAATAAAGATGTCACATATCCTCCAGCTGAGAAAAGGAAAAACAAAAAAAAATGTAAATCTAATTTATTTGACAATTACGTGCAGTTTACGACAGAGGTGGAATAGTAGACAGAGCCACAGATTTCAAAGCATATGTTCCCAGGTGTAAGGCATGTTCAGTGAAAATTTTGAACAGTAATTAACGAAGCCATCTAAGATATGAAGTGTCCATGATACCATAGGCAGTGATTAGTTTACTCCGACTATATAATTATATATATATATATATATATACTCAATAGAAGTAAAATTATTGTATGCAATTATGCATGACTGTTGTAATTAGAATAGCAATTAAACATTACATCGGGTAACTACAAGAAATGCAGTGAGCACAACTTATACGCTAGGCATTCGTTTATTCTCTAAACTACAATAAAGAAACCAAACGTTGCAAAATATTATACGTTAAAACCAACGCATGTTATTAAAATATTCCCAACAGCTGTTCAAACCGCTCGACTACCTTTCAAAACCAATGGATACACCTATCCACCTTCGACTTTCGTAATAAGACACCAAAATGTCATTTTATCAAAAGATACTGAACCATACATTGCTTCTATTTTTATGATTTTATATATAGTACAATATATGGGACAAAAAGCTGAGAAGTTCTAGAAATATTTCAATGAAGGATGAAATAGGTGATATATTTATCAGGTGATGAATGGAATGTGTATTTACAGAACGAATGGAATGTACTTGAACAGTATTTTTATGAGGTATTTTATATAATTCAAATTAATTTTCCAATAAGCTAAGTTGTTTTCAAAAATACGTATAAAATGCAAATGATAATTCAATTTACACGTTGGGAAATAATTAAGTATTCAAGTGATTTTTTTAAATACTATATATTTAAATAAAGTTAATTTTGATTAACTGTGGTAAAAACATTCACCCAATGGTTTTATTTGGGAACATTTGTGCAATACCTTAGCGGCTAAAAATTGCTATGGCTGGAAAGATAGACTCATTTAAATAAAAACTAATATACCAATATGAAAAACATGTGCGATAAACAATATTCATCGTTTTCTCGTTGAATTAGATGGCACTGCATATATATATTTAAAAGAAAGACAATGTTTACCGACACTTATACTCATATCTACAAATGTAGCACGTGCAAATAGAAGAAATAATTAATAAGGATTCGAGTGTTTCAGCTGTTATTAGTCAAATTACATTTCGCGTAAAGCTAAATATGGAATTTATATTGCTATGAATAGTAAAAAATTATTAAAATTAGCTCAAAATTTATTAGTAAAGAATCCAATCAAAGAACATGTAACGTAATTAATAAAACTAAATTTCCTTCACGATTTCCATATGAAAAAGACTTTATAAAATAATTCGTCTTTATTCAGCATGCAGATAATATTGCTCAACGACAATAATCATTGTGGTAATCAAATAATTATGTACAGTTTCAATTACCGAAATGTATAAGAGAACAAAATTTATATATATATATATATATATATATATATATATATATATATATATATATATATATAATTCGAAATCAGTGTAGAAAAGCACAACCGAAATACAATGCGCAAATCATTTTCCGCTTTCGTACGCACATAGACACACACAAGAAACTAAACATAGCAATTCTTCAAAAAAATAACTACAATTACTGGTACGAGAGAAACAAAGAAATACTCAAAAATCGAGAATCTAGTTTAATCTAAATTAGTTATTTGAATTAAATTTCGGCATGGCTATGACAGGAAGAGTTTAATTGGTTTTCTTAAATATTCTGCAAAGGAAAAATCTTGTACGAGCTGTAAACATACTCCGAATTAAGCAATTTACTTTCTTTAAAATATGTACAGTGTTTTACTGAAAATTAAGTGGATATTATAATGATATATATATATATATATATATATATATATATATATATATATATATATATATATATATATACATCACTCAGTATGTTTCTAATTAGGAAGAAAAAACACATTAATAAAAAAGTGGATAATGGCCATTTACTTCGAGATTACTAAATTTCGCTCTACAATCTTACATTTATGTACATTTACAAACAATATTAGTGTTTAACACTGCGACTCGCGCTTGCGCTGTTACCAAGTGAAGAAACAAAATTTGCGCAACAAGATGAAACGATAGACTACACTCGGAAAACTAGCACTCGTTCACGTAACGGCAAACTATGCGAACACAATGTTTAACTCTCAAGCCATCAATTCAACACTGACCAAATCTCAGAAATCACTTTGAAATACAGCGAGAATGACCTTTACAGGCCAGCAGGCACTCTCATAGACACAAACGCATACAAACTTATCAATCACACAAAACAAGAAATAGAAGTAGAACAGAGTCAGATTTTTTGCCACCCACATAATTAAATGAAAACCCAGAATGTACATAAATGAAGGATTTTAAGGCAAAGTTTATTAATCTCGAAATAAATCGCCATTATCCACTTTGTTCTTAATGTGTTTTCTTCCTAATTAGAAATATACTGTGTAATATTCGAAGGCAATAGGCATAATATATATATATATATATATATATATATATATATATATATATATATATATATATATATATATATATATATATATATAATATTATAATAACAATACATAATAATAATAATAATAATAATAATTCTCATCATTTGTCGGTAAACAAATTAACAACAAAAATGTTTTATAATAAAATTATGTTGTCAGTCGGAGGTTTTCGCTTTGCAAACCACTAAGGTATTAAGGATGTAAGATGTATCTAAGACACGCTTTCAATTCGAATTTTGCCAATTAAAACTAACGCGTGAAAAGTTTTGCGGAAAGATATTCCAATAGGTTGTGCGACTGGGCGACGTGAGATCATCGATTCTTCCAACATTATTCAATTTCATATATAGCTCACGGACGTGCGCAGGCCAAATTCACTGCATAGCAATTGTTTTGCAATCTACTGGTGTCATATTTTGTCTAACAACCAGAATCGCATGTTTCAACGAAACATCTGTGAAAACTGTGCGATTCATTCTTCATTTCCGAGCATTTGATTCGCTTCTTTTTTAAGGCAACCATTGTGATGAGCACTACACGAGACTTGCCTCTGTCTTTTTATTTTAATATGTAAAAAATGTAAGAATTTATTAAAAAAAACGAAAATATTCTGTATTTTTAACTATAAAGCATGTTAGGGTTCAGACTAGGAAGTATTTAGAGATTTTAAAATTTTTCTTGTATAAATAATAAAAATAGCATATAAAAATAGCATGCATATCTGGAAGAAAAGCTCTAGAAATCGATATAATATGTTTTTTAATTCAAGTAATTGAATAGGATCTCGAGATATACATCTATCGAACTCGAAAATCTTCAAAATTTTAAATAGGTATTATGTATGCATTAGTATTGTCAAATTCACCTTGGTTAAAGTAATAAAACTGTTCGCCTACTGCACTATTTCTTAGGTTGGTCCACTCTATATAGTTTTCGTAATTTAAGATTCAATCAATTTATAACTATGCTTTCGACGAAAAATAGAAAAACATGTGCAAGATGAAATTTAAATTTTTGTCAGTGTTTCGATTGCAATAAGAATTTAAAACAAACTGATCAAGGTAAAAATGTCCACAATTAAATTGTATTTGTTTTCGCATGACACGTTGGTTTTTCCTACCCTGTCCATTCAGAGTAATTTGGCATGAATATTAGTCATTTAATAGTAATGGCTTACTGAGCGCATTTAATCAACATTTAAATTCTGACTGCTTGTGCGTAGGGGATACTCTTTCTTACTACTGATAGAGTAATTATTATTTCAGCCATCCGAGCAACAAACTATATTCATACATGGCATTACTAAAAGAACAACGAATACGAATTCGGAACAACGACCAATTGATTATCCTCGATACTTAAACCCCACATAATCCCCCAAAGGTTTTTATCTTTACCAATTCGTTTGTATAGCGAGAATGTCTCTGTTTACAAATAATTAATTACATTGTTAGGAATAATAATAATAATAATAATAATAATAATAATAATAATAATAATAATCATTATTATTATTATTACTATTTAAATCAAGTTTGTAAAGTTGGCGGTAACTCAAATTCCATCGCAATTAATAAGTCACACAACATGGGATTTTTTTCAACTCATGCTCAAAAACTTCATTTCAAGTAATTTTAGCGCATCCATGCAATAAATCATGATTTCAATTATTATAATGACTTTTAAAGTTATACATTGATGTTTTTTAGACATAAAAATATCTAAATAGGCATATAAATAATCGAAATGTTATGTAATTTTGTGTACGCAAAGGATTAATATAAAGAAAAATTGAAGTTGCTAATGCGGGTTTGAAGTAAAATATATTATTACAACCTGGCATCCATAGATTTGGTAGAATATTAATTTAAATGTTATTCACTTTTACAACTAGCAAGAAAAGTTTTCAGTTGATTTTTTGTTTGACGAAATACGCGTTCGTAAGCATAGTTTTCAAAGTAAGTGCTGCTGTATAAATCTTTTAATTTGCAAAGTAATGACATATAATTAAAAACATTTCGAAATTTGTTTAAACAAAACAGTGATGGGCTATATCATTTTGGCAAATTTTATTTAAGTACCATAAAGAACAATGTATTTCAGAATATATCACGTGATCATATTCTTTCACGAAACTTTAAAAAACGTCTTAAACGAATCGTAGGCTTTTAGAAGCAATACGTAATAATTACAATAATGCGCACCCTTGTTCATAAAGCAGCCAATTTTCTTTTGTTTATCTTAGGTATACTGACTAAATAAGGTGCATTTAATAATTAAAAAACAATAATTTTCATATAAGTTATCAAATATACATTAAAAATTTTGGTGATTTAATAATCCAATTTGCTAATAAGCATTTGATCTGCAGATGTTAATAAAAATAGTTTCGATAAGGATTCCGTAAAACCAGCGAAATTGCCGTTATGCGCACGTACCGACAAGTTTTGATCTACTATGTAAAGCATCAGAAAACGATAGCATTTGTATGGATTAAGCTTAAAATTTTATGTTTTTGAGTGCAAGGAAACTGTGAAGCCAAATGTGAGGGCCTAAGGTCTTATTTTAATTAACTTATGCATGCATTACAGTTACGTCCATTGATAAGGACCGTAGTTAGCCTAAACGCGATACAACGTGCGACAAACGGTAGATTTGCTGTTGATCAACTGACTGAGTAGTATTGGAGTTTAGTTTATCTAAAAAGACACAAACTGAAGTAGGAGAACACTTAATGTTTAAATAATTAAAAAATATTAGACATTACATTTCTTGAAAATATACTTTGGATCTGAATTCGAAAGAGCAATGTTTGCATGTTTTAAAATGCGTTTAATACATGGAAAAAATTCGTTTTGCCTTCCGGTGAAATAGCTAAAAGTGGTAATGAATAAATATAATTAATCTTATTTTAGATTTCAATTCTCCGCACATGCATGTTGCTTTTCCAAATAAGTATCGGCACGTTCCATATTAAAAAATGTTTGTTGCGCACTTCATGGCTTTTTAAAACCAAATTAACTCCGATTTAATTTAAGCTTATATAAATCGGTTTTAATAAAATTAATATTTGGTAAAGTAGAGAGCATCCTTCGCCTAAGAGATTTACTCCAATCGTATTTCTGCCATATGTAAGAAAATCCATGTAAGAATAATGGAATTTTCAGTGTACGGAAATCACGTTAATAACATTGAATAGTTTCAATATGTATGAATAATTTAAAAAAAAATTCAATTAGCTGATTGAATTTAACTTTCATTTAAACAATCTGAATGAGAACATTTATTTTTTATAATTTGATGAGGTAAACTTAGGCGGAAATCGGTAACTTTGGCATGGAAGATTCTTAAAGCTATAATAGCCCATTGGCTTGAATTGATCACATCTCTTAAAAGGTAGAATATTTCGGTAGGATTTAAAGTTATAATCTATACAATTTTCCCTTGTCTTAGCAAATTTACAATGCCACTTGTTTGTGCCATTTATCTTGCCCATTTTAATCTCCGATCACCAGAATACTGGCCTATATTTTCTGTGGTTCACGCCAAAATATTACAGTTAAATACTGTTTATTGCGAAGAACTAATATATATGCAAGTATGTATTAGGTTTTGCGAACCTAGTAACAAATTAGTTCAGTTGTGACCAGAAGGATAAACCAAAGGCAGCATGAACGGAAAGTATAATCTCATGCACATTCGTTTCGTGCTTACAGGCGACTCATCAGTAGGAGCCGGTATTACGCCCTTTAACCACTATATATTCGGTAGAAGAATGTGGAATAATAGGACGGTACAATCTCCTAGACGAATGTGTAAACCTGTAATAGTGAAGCTAACATAATCTGAAGTCAACGACAATACGACTTAAATGCTAACTCACACTATATAATATATATACTGAGTCTGTAAAGGATACTAACACTATGGCCATTGTGTTAGTAACTGATACCTTTTTTGAAATCGATGAGTACCGGATACTAACACTATGGTTTCCGAGTCGGTACATGATACCAACCTGATGGATATAAATTTATGCTAAAGTTCACCCAAAATGAGAATTACAACCAATTTCCGAACACCTGTTACTCCAGTTAAACCATACACTCTGGCCTTCATCGATATCAGTTATCACATTTCGCGGTAAGCATGACATCATTCAATTCAATATATTACATTTAAATACTGTTTATTGCGAATAACTAATATATATGCAAGTATGTATTAGGTTTTGCGAACCTAGTAACAAATTAGTTCAGTTGTGACCAGAAGGATAAACCAAAGGCAGCATGAACGGAAAGTATAATCTCATGCACATTCGTTTCGTGCTTACTGGCGACTCATCAGTAGGAGCCGGTATTACGCCCTTTAACCACTATATATTTGGTAGAAGAATGTGGAATAATAGGACGGTACAATCTCCTAGACGAATGTGTAAACCTGTAATAGTGAAGCTAACATAATCTGAAAGTCAACGACAATACGACTTAAATGCTAACTCACACTATATAATATATATACTGAGTCTGTAAAGGATACTAACACTATGGCCATTGTGTTAGTAACTGATACCTTTTTTGAAATCGATGAGTACCGGATACTAACACTATGGTTTCCGAGTCGGTACATGATACCAACCTGATGGATATAAATTTATGCTATAGTTCACCCAAAATGAGAATTACAACAATTTCCGAACACCTGTTACTCCAGTTAAACCATACACTCTGGCCTTCATCGATATCAGTTATCACATTTCGCGGTAAGCATGACATCATTCAATTCAATATATTACATTTAAATACTGTTTATTGCGAAGAACTAATATATATGCAAGTATGTATTAGGTTTTGCGAACCTAGTAACAAATTAGTTCAGTTGTGACCAGAAGGATAAACCAAAGGCAGCATGAACGGAAAGTATAATCTCATGCACATTCGTTTCGTGCTTACTGGCGACTCATCAGTAGGAGCCGGTATTACGCCCTTTAACCACTATATATTTGGTAGAAGAATGTGGAATAATAGGACGGTACAATCTCCTAGACGAATGTGTAAACCTGTAATAGTGAAGCCTAACATAATTTGAAGTCAACGACAATACGACTTAAATGCTAACTCACACTATATAATATATATACTGAGTCTGTAAAGGATACTAACACTATGGCCATTGTGTTAGTAACTGATACCTTTTTTGAAATCGATGAGTACCGGATACTAACACTATGGTTTCCGAGTCGGTACATGATACCAACCTGATGGATATAAATTTATGCTAAAGTTCACCCAAAATGAGAATTACAACAATTTCCGAACACCTGTTACTCCAGTTAAACCATACACTCTGGCCTTCATCGATATCAGTTATCACATTTCGCGGTAAGCATGACATCATTCAATTCAATATATTACAGTTAAATACTGTTTGTTGCGAAGAACTAATATATATGCAAGTATGTATTAGGTTTTGCGAACCTAGTAACAAATTAGTTCAGTTGTGACCAGAAGGATAAACCAAAGGCAGCATGAACGGAAAGTATAATCTCATGCACATTCGTTTCGTGCTTACTGGCGACTCATCAGTAGGAGCCGGTATTACGCCCTTTAACCACCATATATTTGGTAGAAGAATGTGGAATAATAGGACGGTACAATCTCCAAAGCTGGATTTGGTGTGGTGGACGGACGATCCTGATTTGAAATGTTCTTATTACATAAATTCTCAGCTATCACAATCGGAATTGAAACGAACTATGTTTGCGTGGCCAACATTTGCTAGCTAATTGCGTGTCCAATTAATAGCTCCACTCTTTCATTTGATGGTGGTCAAAATTGCACTGAGCCTGTAAATCCATTAAATGAGATATTCTGGCGTTTACGATTGAGTATATATCGCATATTTAGCGTGATATTGAGTTTGAGGACTTCGAATTTAGAAATGTAAATCAGAAAATTTGCTGTGTTTTAAAAAATGGATGAATAATTACCTTTTCTTTCTGCGATTCTGTTCCGATAGTATGTTCGTCAATTTGTGAATCTCCAATCCAGGTATTACTTTGATTACTTATTAGTAAGTTTTGTGGTGTATTACCGATTTCATTAGGGTCTGCTGTACAAAATATCGGCGGAACGGAATCAGTAAGGATTGTTGCCTTGTCTGAGTAAGACAAAGGAAACTTTCCTTTATTATTGTAATTCACGTTGTTAGAATTAAAATTACTATTGTTATGATGATCAGTTAACTCAGCGTAGTCAGACTTTTGCCGAAAGTAAGATTTGCAAACGTCAATGTTATCCGATGGGTAGCATATTGCCTGCTTCTCAACCTTGTTATTACCGTTTAATACGTAATGACCGCTGCTACTAAGCAGATGATTGCAAGTCGCTTTGTTGGCAGACGATCGTGAACAAGGGAAGGGTTCATTTGAAATATTCGGGTAGGCTGTATCCTCATGAAACAGTGTGGTTAAATGTGAGCTTGTTTTTGTCAGGCCGTCTTCTCCTATGCAAGGTGCAATGTTAATAAAGTAAAATGGCAAGAAATAATTCATTCTCAAATATAGGTTGATTTGCAACATTTGCTTCGGAAAAATATGGTAGGTTTTTATTTTTATAATTTGTATAATATCTTCGAGAATCAATTTACATGGCTTCATAATAAAGCATAACAGAGAATAGAATTTATTAATTACACACGTTTATTTTAAATAATTAGTTGTGTTGCAAGATGCATCCATTTCGCTTAAAATTAGAAATTACTGCTCTCTCTGCAAACATCAATTTTAATATTGCCAAATTTGTGAAATAAATAGTTTAAAAAGGTGAAATTTAAGAAAGCTTTTTAAAAGTTGATCAACTTATGTTTTTTTAAGAAATTATACACGTACAGAATGTACTTATGTACACATTTCGTGAGCTATTAGGCGTTGGCATTTTTCCATTTAATTTTCGCATCTGGTTGCGTTCACGCCTGCATTACGTAGCCAAAATTTCCAGTCAAGTATTATGTATTTGAAACAAATAAGGCTGCACGCCGCTTGTCAGATCTTCCATATATTATATGAAAGGTGACATTTTATAAAACCATTTTCAAAAGAGATTTGCATCGGTGTAATCTAATAATGTCTTATTTATATCTCTAATTTTAATTATCCTTCTTTTGGAGTGACATGAATAAATAATATTGATTCTTTTGAAATGCGAGCTTTAATAAAATTCATTTTTTCCTTCCTATGTGCAAATACAAAAAGAAATTTTATCAGATATAAGAAACGTTTCTTTCGCATAGTCTCCTCAAATATCTAGTAATGAACAGTTGTTTACATATAAATTCGAAAGCAAAACATTATACAAAATTTGTAAACATAGAGAGAGTGTGATAATTGATTGGTTTCCGTTTTTCACGCTCTCTCTCTCTCTATGATCACATATTTCTATCTTGTTTTGCTTTTGCACTTTATATTTAAAGATATGCTCATTAGTAGATATTTGAGGAGACTATGCGAAGGAAACGTTTCTTATATCTGATAAAATTTCTTTTTGTTTTTGCACACAGAAAGGCTACAATGAATATTATTAAAGCTCGCATTTCAGAAGAATATACATATATATATATATATATATATATTTTTTTTAAATTAGGAACAAAATACACATTAATAACAAAGAAATCATATGGATTTAATGAGTATGATCTGGCAGAGGTGACAGCGGATTTGATCGTGGCCAGGTAATTTGTCATAATCATCGTAGATCAAAAGGTCTAATCACAAATTTTTTGTTACACATCCGAACATGGCTTGAAGTATAAACGGAGTTGGTTTGAACATTTCTACATTAAGCTCCTTTTCAGTAAATTTTCTTGCGCCTTTTCTGCCCAACACACATTTGTAGGTTGATATCGGTCATTTATCAATTGCCAATGCGTTAAATTTAATTAGTTGGCAAAACATTTACGCAATTTTGATTGCATATCCTTCCGAACTACCGAGAAACATTTAGCAATTTAATTCTCGTGAGTATTGTGTTGCGCCTTAGAATAATTTGTATCTATTCAAATGTAAATTATTTCTAGATTTACCAAATGCACATGCAGAATTTAGAAAATAAAGTAACAGGATTTATTGTATCCAATCATTATCCGATTTTTAGATTCACGTGCAAAAGGAAATGGAAATTTGCCAAATACAAGACGAATTTATTTTTATTTTACTCATAAGACGAATAAAAATAAAAGTAATTTTATATCTTTGAGAAGCAAAACAATTGACAATTTGATTACAAGTAGCGAGAGTGAAAAGGGGGCACGGTCATTTATTTACGAGAATTAGCCTACGTTCAGGCTCCGTGTCTTAAAAGTCTATTTCTGCCTTCAAAAATAGAACTGAAAATTTTTTGCAAATCTAATTTTACCTTATTTAATAGCAGATTTCTTATAGTCTGAAACATGCTTGAAAGGCAATATTTAGTGGAGATAAACAGAGTATCCAATAATATATTAAACAATATATTTTAGAGCTAACGCAAAAATTGTAATGTCCGTTTAATATTTTCCTTAGTCGTATTATTTAAATCAAGTTTGCGAGCTTGAAGTAAACACAAATCCTATTGTATTTAACCAATCGACGAACAACATAACAAAACTGCTGTCATTCACAAGTACTTACGTGTTTTGACGACCCATGCTTATCATCACTGCATAACGGAAAACCGACAAGGGAGGGTCAAATCGTAATGCATATGTGTATTGAAAACAATATTAGATTTGCGGCTCTCACCTCTAATAGTTATGCTATTTTATTCGACGACTGGTTAAATACAATAACATTGGTGTTTACTTCAAACTCGAAAACTTGATTTGGACAATTGTAACCAGCACACGCGAAATCAAGAATTGTTTAATTGTATTCTTAACCGTATGTCAGATCAACCAATAGGTTTATGTCAATAACTTATATAAGAGAGCCATTTTAAGTGCAATATTGCATCTTTTGATTGACATGTTACCTTATATATATATATATATATATATATATATATATATATATATATATATATATGAAAAATGCATCGATTAGCTGCCTAGATAATGCACGTTAAAAAAGCTTCTTCATTATTCTTATGATAGATACAGTGTCTGTTTAAAATTTTTTCATACGGAATGTCTCTACTTCTAGTCATATTCACCGCCATTCCTTTTAAATCGCCTTTTAATAATTGACTCAATGCATTTCTCGGTATGGCTATTATTCACTAATGATATGACAGAATATTATTTTGATGTAGATACGCTACAAAAATGTATTTTCTCGTAATTTTCCTTTTAAAAATTCACTATGAACATATAATCAAAATATTCAATCGTATTCGCTTGTTTTGCTTTGGTAACAATTTTGTTGTTAACAAATATTAAACTGTAAAAATGTTTACTTAACGGCAATTTGCTTCTACGAAAACTAAACATTTATAAATAATAAAATCAAATAGCGAATAGATGTCTGTAATAGCGCAAACCCTTACTGAAACCGCAGACATGTTTACGTCAGATAATCCATGAAGATTATTACCAAAAATTAGTCGCAGACAAAAGTAAGCAATTCATGAAATGATTTTGATTAAAAATTGCATGTGTAGAACTATGGATGAAATAAAATTGATTCCCGTAAATGATTGCATATCATGATAAATAACTTATTATATCTGTACCTTGTGGTCACCAACGATCTTTGATGCTTTTGTTACTCCCCTACAGATTTTAGAGCACAAGATCAATTGCAACTCGAGTCGGCGTAAATCGTAATCACAAATATGAACAATAATGGAAAAATAAAATTTTCTTACTCGAATACAGATAAAACTTTTTTTTAAATTATAGTACTGTAACTTATTCGCAACCTTAAAACATTATTTATAACTTCTGTTGCTGTTATCGCAAAATGAAACGTGATCCGTTGTAGAGACATAACAATAATAATTGACTTAACGGAGGCCCGAATATTACTCGAAAATAATTTGATTATTCATGTTGTAGACACATTTGAATTTGCAATTGACCATTAAATATTTCCAACTTGAAACGATAATTTAGCATGCAAATAATCTATTCTGCCTACATATACCATATTTCTGCACAGTTTGCATCACAAAATTGGTGATTTATTTGATAAATGGTAGAAGAATTTAGATACGCATACTTTAATGAACTAGAATCACATATATGTAGATTAAGGCCTAGTGATAATAAATTATCCGTCAACACCAAATGAGAGCCTAATTGGAGATCGGATTGTCTTATATGCAGTGACGCAGGTAATTTATCATCATGTGTATTTGAAATGTAGCACATTAATTACATCTAAGCACAAAATGTAGCCTATTAACACATCCTATCTGCGATACGTCAAAAAACGCATTATTACTTTCCTGTAATACGGGAAAATGTCGACAAATTGCGATTTAGCTTTATTTATTAAAAATGGTTAAATTTTGCAATTTAAATACATTCTACGCGCAATTTCACTGACTGGAAAAAAACCAATAAGAAAGTGCGCAATAGTAGCCGACTTTTGATCAAATCACTTCATTCCGCCAGGAGCCTTACAAAATATGTTAACGCTTAAAGACACATCCGTCTGCGAAAGAAACGTTTATAAGATGGAAATGAAATTTAGCATATTCTTTAAATGCGAATATAGCCATTACTGATTTAAACAGCTGAAATTATCTTTCATAAATTTTTATATATTTAGAAAAAATATTCGAAGAATAAAAAATGAACATAGATGTGCAGCACATTGAGCAAAATGGAAGCAGTTTAATTTTGGTTTACCGATAAAAGTCATGCAAGCTCCAAAATGTCTATATATATATATATATATATATATATATATATATATATATATATATATCTTATTAGGAAGAGTAATTACATTAATAATAAAGTGGATAATAGAAATTTATTTTGAAACCACTAAACTTCACTTTCCAATATTTAACTTATATACGTCTTGGGTTTTTCTTTGATTATGGAAGTGGCAACTATTCCTACTCGTTTTACTTCTAGTTGTTGGTTGTGTCTGTGTGTGTATCTGTTTGCGTATAGAGTTATTTCTCATTGTATTGCAAAGTGATGTCTGAGATCTGGTTATTCTTGTACTCATTGATTGAGAGTTAAACAACTGTTCGCATTGTTGGCTGTTTCGTGTACGATTTTTGTTTTTCCGAGTGTTGTTTTTCGTTTCGCTGTGTTGCTCAATTAAGTTCTGTCCACATGGTAGCACCGCATGGTATGCGGATTGCAGTGCTTAATGCTCGTATAAGTCAAAAAATTTCAGTTCCATCGGATTGCTTGAGGAATACGGAGGGGTATGCTGCGTCTGGGATGAGCAATAATACATCGTCTACGTACCTTTTGTTGAGTTATCACTGGTCAGTTATAACTTTTAGGCTCAATTGTGCAAGGTAACGCACGTATTCATTTGCCAAGAGGAGTGAAATTCAGCTTGCCAAGGCAACGTCATTCACCTAGCGATAGAATTTCTAATTGGCTGGCCACGAATCACAAGACCAAAACACAATTTACTATCATCAAGGCAAAGTCAAAAGTCCACTCGTCCAGACGCAACAAATTTACGATCGTATTGGAAGCAAACTGAGAAAGAAAAATATAGCTACACATACAGTAACACAACCATTGTTAAAAGCGACAGATATTTTTTAAAAATACACAGCAATCCGCACACCCTGCGATGTGACCAAGTGAGCAGAACATAGTTGAGGAACAAGGCGAAACACAGGAGAACACTCGGGAAAATAACGTTCGTACACTTAACAGCCAACAATCGGTTAACTTGAATTCAAGAATGACAAGACCTCAGACACCATTTTGCAATACAACAAGAAATACCCCTACACGCAAACATAAAAAAACAGATACATACGTATATACACTCACTAATCAGCCCGAACAACAAATATAAGTACAACCCAGTCAGACGGGATGCCACACGCATAATCAAATGGCAACCCAGGATGTACACAAATAAATGTTTCAAAAGTGAAGTTACTTACTGTCGAAATAAATGACCCGTATCCATTTTGTTATTAATGTGCTTTTTCCGCCTAATGAGAAATATAAATTGTAATCTTCTAAGACAATTGTCATAGTAAAGAAATCAAAACGCAAGTCCTTGTGATATAAAGTCAGCATTTCGGATGCTTTCATGCATCATTATACAAATATTGAATGTCATAATAGTTTCGCAATGATATTTAAGGGTCGATTAGTGATGTTTTTAATAAATAAATTGCAAAATGGACCTCTCACCGTGTATAACGTGAACAAGCCACCATCCAGGTCAAGTAAAGAAGAAATCGAATAAATAAAAAATAATAAAAAACTGATCTAGAAAAACTATTTAATTATCAGAAATGAAGACTATTCATAACTTTTTGAACATTAATAAATTTATCTGCCACAACGAAACTAATTCTTAAATGAGCCGATATAAAGTGCAACTAACTAGAGCCGTGCTAATTTAATTTAATTTAAATGACAAATATATTTCACTGAGCAATCATTACTCTGCACGTTTTGCTACCTATAGATTATTTTGAAGCAATACAGTTAAAATTGACACCAATTTGATATTGCCTTCCACAGAAATGTCAATTTTAAACTCTACATATCTATACCTGATAACATTGACATATAGTACCCTAAAGGTAAATCACAAAATATCTGGTATAATGAAACATAATAGCATTTAAGACAAGCACTGAAGTCATTTCGTAGAACTTAAAGCGAAGAAACAATAAGCTGTTTTAACAATTGAATTCTGAATTTGTACACATTTGAGATACAATCGAAACATTACCAAACTTGAATACGAATGACAAAAATTTTATACTTTATACACAATTTATTTCAATCTTAAATAAATATGAGGATTACATACGATTTCTTATTTAAATTTAAATATATCTTGTTGGAATTTTCATTTATTGTTTAATTAAATATATAATTTGGACCATATTATCTGAAATTTTAGATCTTAAGTTACTCGGAAATTGTCAGCACATATAGAATGGCATAACGGTCAATTCGTATTGTGGTAACATATCTGATTCGTTTTTACTGCTGTTTCTTGTTTTGGCTAGTTGGTGAGTGTGTATGCGTGTTTGCATGTAAATGTCATTCTCGCAGTATTGCAAAGTGATGTCTGAGATCTGGTCATTATTGTTTTGATAGCTTGAGAATTAACCATTTGTGCGCATTGTTCACTGTTACATATACAAGTGCTATTTTTCCCAGTATAGTTGATCGTTTCACCTTGTTGCGCAAAGTTGTCGTTTTCACATGGTAACAGCGCCAGTGTGGATTGCAGTGTTAAACGCTCACATTGTTTGGAGACTTCTGTCATCGTATGCGCCTCTGTTATTTCCACTTCAGTTTGTTGCCAATCCGATTGTATGGTTATTTATTCTAGTCGAGGGCCTGTTTGTTCTTGGCTGGATACTAGTAGATTGTTGTTGAATTTTGTTATTCTTGGCCAGTCCATAAGAATATCATGTTGATGAAACTTTTGAATATTAAGGTCAGGTGCTTGTTGTTTTATGTATAGGGCTTCGAAGATAGCCGTGACAGCCTCAGGAGCTCCCTCGATGCGGCCCATTATGTCAATGATCAACGCTCCACAACATAAACCAGCCAAGTTTCTCTGCAAACTACTTGAACCAATACGGAGCATCATAAACGCAAACACTATCAAGGACTCCTTCGAACTAGCAAATGAATTGAAGGGGAAGAACATCCTACAGAATAAAATGGTCTCGCTTGACGTCTCATACTTACTTACTTTACTTTACTGCGGCTGACTCCTTTTGGAGGATAAGCCGGCTCCATGTGACATTTACAAACATACCACTGGATAAGACAACGGAGATCTTGTGTGACCTCATCAAAAATGAGTTTTTTGACTTCCCTATAGACACCAATGACATCAAAGACCTCATATTAGCATGTACTAAAAACATGCAATTTACATTCGAAGGGATATACTACCGCCAGATCAATGGTGTAGCTATGGGAAGTTGTATCGCACCCCTCCTGGCAGATGTATACATGTATCACCTGGAAAAAACGAGCCTAAAAGGTATAATTGACCAGTGCGCACTCTACAAAAGGTATGTAGATGATATCTTGTTGTTCATCTCAGAAGCAGCAGACCCTTCCGAAATCCTCAAACAAGCAAATGGAGTCGATCCAGACATCAAATTCACTCTCGAGGTAGAGAAAGACGACAGTTTTCCCTTCCTTGACATCAAACTCACTCGAGAAGCAAACGGAGATTTGACACTGGCCATACATAGAAAATCCACTTTCACCGGACAATACATTCACTACAACAGTAGTGTGCCAAAATCCCACAAAAGAAACATAGTAAACAACCTAGCAAACAGAATCAGGAAGATCTGCTCTGAACACAAGATTGAGGAAGAACTGGGCTACCTCAGGAAAATTTTGCTAATGAACAACTACCCAGAGCGTTTCATTGATGTCAACATCAGACCACGGCAGATTCGTACTAGAGAGGATACCGTCAAGCAGGTTTTCCTAAACTTACCATTTAGAGGCGACGTACCAGCCTCAATAATTGCACGGCGGCTGAATAGAATAACTAAGGACAACTTTCCCAGTGTTAAAGTTAATATGACATTTAGTACACAGAGAATCATGAGGTTGGATGCCAAAGATCAATTGCCAATTCTCTCCAAATCATTCATAGTCTACAAATTCTCATGTATGTGCGGTAGCACATATATCGGACGTACGAAGAAGCAATTGATAAGCAGAATCCAGCAACATTTGCCACAGAAATTGATTAACAAAGGCACCCTGTCAATTCGACCAATTTCACAATTCTACATAAAGCAAAATCAGAACAATTATTATTTATCTACGAAGCCCTTTACATAAAACAACAAGCACCTGACCTTAATATTCAAAAGTTTCATCAACATGATATTCTTATCGACTGGCCAAGAATAACAAAATTCAACAACAATCTACTAGTATCCAGCCAAGAACAAACAGGCCCTCGACTAGAATCAACAAACATACAATCGGATTGGCAACAAACTGAAGTGGAAATAACAGAGGCGCATACGATGACAGAAGTCTCCAAACAATGTGAGCGTTTAACACTGCAATCCACACTGGCGCTGTTACCATGTGAAAACGACAACTTTGCGCAACAAGGTGAAACGATCAACTATACTGGGAAAAATAGCACTTGTATATGTAACAGTGAACAATGCGCACAAATGGTTAATTCTCAAGCTATCAAAACAATAATGACCAGATCTCAGACATCACTTTGCAATACTGCGAGAATGACCTTTACATGCAAACACGCATACACACAAACACAAACGCATACACACTCACCAACTAGCCAAAACAAGAAACAGCAGTAAAAACGAGTCAGATTTGTTACCACTAGCATAATCAATTGAAAACCCAAAATGTATAAATATGTATGATTGTATAAGAGATGATTAGTATTCACGAAATAAATGGCCTTTATCCACTTTGTTATTTGTGTTTTCCTAATTATAAGAATAGTGTGTTAAATTAAAGAGGATGGACAATATATATATATATATATATATATATATATATATATATATATATATATATATATATATATAAAGAATTTAAATATAATGTTAAATATTTAGATGCATGATTACAATATTTCCAAAGAAATTTATGTACTACAACTTATTATATAGGGCGAAAATTAGGTAACGATTTAAATTAACACATTCAATTAAAAAATAGGCAAATTTGCACGTTTAATTATGACTCATTTAAAATACCCTACACCTGTGGACATCAAATAGTTGTCAGACTCTCACTCATGTATTTGTTTTTTGTGCATCTAATGATATTTCTGTGAACTCTGTCAATTGCCTTCACCTCCATATGCATTCCCCTTTTTGACCGATCAATTAACTTCAACAAGGAAACCCATCTCTATGTGACGGCGTTCAACGTCCTACTGAAGTAATGAGTTATCTATTGGTGAATTTAATCTTTTTTGTTATAATAAAACTTTTATCTTAAATGTAAACACATTTGCGTATATATTACCGGAAATAGTAGTAGTAGGCAAATCGATAACTTTACTTGAAAAGTTTGCTTTCATTTGTTGAAGTGAATTGCCAGCACACGAGGACTGTAGTTCGTTCCTCTGATAATAGTTCCCACCGTCAATTGCTGGAGAAAAGTCTGTAAACTGAGATTTTGAGTTGACGGGTGAGTGGAGCAAAATTGGTGTTTCATTATTGGTGTCCTTAAATGAAACCAAACAGTGACTGTCGCGATTAAATACTGGCGGAGTAGCCACTTTTGTTAAGTAAATTGGACGTGTAAGCAGGGGTGCGTCTTTGCGACAGCGTCCGTCCAGTATTGTACCCCGCTGGTGACCTCTGCCGTCCAAAGTTTGTGAGGAATACATGTAATTCGGGTAGACTGTTGTTAGACTTGGCACGTTATTGTAAGCATTTGAAGTGCCGGCACTACTTAAAGCATTATTGCGTAAGCATGGAGTAATTGAGTTACTTTCGCTAGGAAATATCCAGTTACTGGGTAAGTCATCCGAAATCCATAGATTTCCAATTGTACTGTTGTTTAGTCTTGGCAGTGTCTCACAGTTGCCACTTGAAGACACTGCATTCACATCAGGTAGATGTATAGTGTACATGTTATTCATTGTACCGTTAGTGTTTTGATCCTCTAGTAGTGTTGTTAGACCGCCCGGGGACTGATGCGGCTGAATTATTTCCCTATAGAAGGATGCGTTGCAGTAATCTACCGGTTTGCAATGTCCAGAATTGTGCGGCTGGTAAACTGGAGAAAGAGTAGAGAAAATATTATTGTTCCGACTTTCCGTCATATGATGCGTACTTCCAGGAGGACTGTTACTGGCCGCATCACTGTCCTCCTCGCAAATGCTATGGTGTGCCAAGTTTACTGGACAATTTGCATGTGCCAAAGCCAGGCCGCCGTCAAATTGCGTTGCTGAAGATTGCATAATATGGCCACAAGGCGAATGAATGCAGTTGTTCAAACCGGAAGGCGGCGAAATAACGCAGGGTGGTGTGGACGTGAAAAAGGTTGGTGCTTGGATGTTGCTGTACATGAAAAAATATTTTACACATAAGAAAATATACCGATGTGTAAAATATTGGTAAAGGAGATTTAGAGTTTCCGATTTAAATCATATAGTAATTACAAAAAGCAACATGATATAGTAAGCCACATGAAACTTGATCTCCACGTATTTTAGGACAAAATAGCAATATTTGAGAAAACGCCCAAACGAAAATATAAAATGGAAGTTCCTATTTCGTCTAAGCATTATTTTTGTCAAAATATATCAAGAATACTTGATTTAATGTTTAAATGCGTTGATATATTTCTTCAAGGTTTATTTTTGTTCAATAATCTTTTAAGTAGAAACTTGTAAGATAATAAAAATTATAAATATATATTTAAATATATATATATATATATATATTCATACATATCTATATACATATATATATATATATTTAATTCTTATGGCAGGTTTTTGACTATATGAATATGGGCTCTATGAAATAAATATTGCATATTCTAGCAACGCATGCGATAGACCAGTTTCGTCATTACTGAGAACACTCAGATTACTATCCCAAAAAATATCTCGGGCAGCGCAGAGGACAGCGACACAGTCTGCAAAGGAAATGTGCCTAGGTTTTTATTCCATCTGCGCCGGATACTTTATAGTATCTCAAGAGGTCATAATTGAATTAATATGATATATATATATATATATATATATATATATATATATATATATGTGTGTATGTATGTATATATCGCTCATTGCCTTTGGTTAGGAATACAAAAAAATTTAAAATCTAATTGGTTAATGTATTTAACCAGTTACCGAATAATATAGCAAAGCAAACTTTCGGCGACTAGCTAAATACAATTGGATTGGTGTTTAATTCAACCTCCCAAACTTGGTATGTTGAATTATTCCCACCACCCGCGCAATCAATGATTGTTGCAATTCGTTAATGGTCGGTTAAATCTGAGCATAGTCAATTGTAAATTACATTCGTCGATTCAAATAAATTATTAGTTTACAGTATAAATATATTTGTAAAAATGTAAATCACATGTGTGCATTCCAAAACTAAACCATTCAATATCTTATTTAATATTGCAAATGTTTTCTCTCCTTTAAGAATTATATAAATATATTGTCAAAGTAAAATAAAAAATGCATCAAGTATCCAAGGCAGTTTATCTAGTGGATTGCTTTTGTCCTTATTTTGAACTCTTCATGTATTGTAGAGAATTTGCCGCGGACGGGACTTGAACAAGAACTCTTTTTACTTGAACGTCTGGGATACTAAAAACTGCGTTACTCCTACCTGATACTACATGGGATTCGAAGCTATTTAACAACTTGCGAGTCTGATTAAACTTTCTATTCGAGTAGAACTGCATTCATATATCTTGCGGACTAAAGTTCTTACTAACCACTCCAGATCTGATAACGTACATCAGACACAAAGACACTTGAAATGTTATTTTGATTTCAAGTCTAATGGCAACAATTTGGTAATATGCATAATTAGACAGTATAAAATAAAAATTGCTTCAGATAGCAAAGGCAATTCTACCATTAGATTGGCTTCTACTTTACTGTTATCTCTCAATTACTGTTCGGGAAACATAAGTTGGTATATCTCTACAAATTGCGTGTAATATACAGCATGTTCGGCGCAAAGGTAAAGTCATAAGCTCCGAATTAAATGTGGCCAGATTTGTATACCGCCAACGGAAAATTCCGGACAGTACTCGAAGTGATCACAGTTGAGTTAATACCGAATATGCGTGCACGGGTTACATACCAAAGTGCATACGCCGCACGTTCTGCAGGCTACATTTATTTTGGTGTCACTTACGAACTTATTTTTCTAGTTAACAATTTCTTCAGAGGGGAATCAATTTGGAATATTTAAAGCAAATATTCCCTCGATTGAGTCCCGTTCACGTAAATTTCGGGATATTAATTAGAGATCCTATTTAGTAGGGTACTGGTCAAATAGATAAATTTTCTTCGCTATCTGATGTAAAATATAATTTATGCTGACGGAATGTATGACCGAAGCATTCAAAGTATTAAAACATTCTCAAGAACCAAAGTGTCAGTTGCATAATGACAGATCGAGTGAGGCTAGATAGACTTTGACGTCCTAAATGATTGCAATAGATTCTATATTAAGCAAAGATTAACCGCAAACTTTGTTTAAGACTACAACTTAATTGCACTATGAGGAAAGGGTGACGTAATTTTTTGATTGAAGCAACCCGAAGCTAATGTGTGCCGGTTCGAGTCATCTTCGTGGCAAAATATTTAAAATAATTTAAATATTAACATAAAGAGCATAACTGCTATATTGGATGAATTATATTTGCTAATTGATGCAATTTATAGCTTATATTGACAAATTATATGTTATAATATACCTGCATTTCGACTTCATCTAAATATGATTTACACAGTCGCAATGGAGTCGTTAAATGGAAGAAAGGTGTGGCTAAATAAACGAAAATAGGTTGCGCGGGCGGCGATGAAACTTATTATAAACAAAGCTTCAATTTTGATATAACCATCTTCTTTTTTTAAATTTATATAAAATAGATTATAAACTAAGCATTGTGTAATGTAGAAAAAGCATTTCATCCTGTAGACCGTTTTCTTCCTTGTATGGTAGTCATCATGTTTTGTACAGAATCTGCCACGGACAGGGCTCGAACCTGGGCATGCCTGCTTCGGAATCTTTTGCTCTTGCGATTCAGTCGCCCTGCCGCACACTAGACACAATTTGCAATTATAAACTAACTAATGTTTCTTGGTTAGCCTTTCCATAATTTGGCATCTCCAACATACCACCTCGTCACATTCATTATATAACAAACACTTAACTACCTGGAAAAATGGAATTACATTGAGCATTTATACAAATAAATGAACATGGTTTGCGCGGACGATAATAACAAAAATATAAATCAGGTTTGCGATTTCCTATTAAGGACGAAACCGGTCTATTGGATGAATTTCCTTTTCTACACTATAAAAAAAATTTTGTTTATGCTGAAAAATAAATCTTTTTAATGAACTGGTGTTTATATCCAGATCGCAAACCCGATTTAAATAACTTTTATCAGATTCCGCAAAACCAATGTTCGTTTAATATATCAATATTCAATGTAATAAAACTTTCCCAGGTAGTGATGAGTTGTTTTAAATTATGTTTGCGAGTTAAAAGTAAACACAAATCCCATTTTATTTAACCAGTTGTCGAACGACATGGCGAAAATACCGCAAGTTTGCTATGTTGTTCGACGACTGGTTAAATACAATAGGATTGGTGTTTAGTTCAAGCTCGCAAACTTGATTTAAATAACTTTTACGACCACCCTCGCAATCATTTAATGTTTAGTTTGGTGTATTATTTATTTGAGAGATTAGAGGTGGTTAGTTCGAACTTTAATTCTAAAGAGATGTCTTATATATGTTCCCCATTAAGAAAGGATAACCAAGAAATAATATTTAGCATGTAACTGTAAGTGGTATGTAGCAGACGTGCCCAGGTTCAAGTCCTTTACGTGGCATATTTTGGACGAAAACGGGCTGCTGGACGGATTTCCTTTTATACACTATACGATGATTTATTTATATTGTGCGTACATAATGGGGTAGGTGTTTATATCAAGATCGCATCTTTGATTTAAATAATAAGATATTAAAACCTTTCTGTTGGCGATTTTGAAATGCTTATGTTAACGACTATTTGTATGGTTTTCATTTCCACCTGTACAAATTTGCAGTAGTTATACGATTGTTCGCAATACATTGAGAGTTGGTTCATAAGCATTTGTGGTTGTGCGTCTTTGCGTGGTTTGGTGTTATTCATATTTTTTTGTAGGTAGATCGGGGTAGTCTTTTAATTATTGATTGACCAGGCTGTCGCTTTATTTAGTATTGAGTAGCCGGATGTTTCATCTTCCTGCGCTCTCTGTCGTCTTGCATTGATAAATATTTGGATTTTCTAACCGATATACAAAGTACGAGATTACTGCAGTAAATTTTCAACGTTTTGAGCGATTTTAGGCGTTGTTTATGACGATAGAAAGAGCGTTTGTGTAGCTGTATTTACTTATTTATTGTCAATGCAAATTAATATTTTTTAATGACCATCTGCATTAAAATGTCAGTTAATTCCTCTGATTCAACAACATCGTAAATCAATCAATATGACAGTGGAATCTGTTGATCGAATTATTTTTCGTACGTTCAATATACATGGTTATGAACATACATGTCAATATGTAAACTACAAAGGATTTTGATAGAACTGGCCAAAGGTTCTTCGCATCCATTCTAACGAACTTCACTAAGGAAATTTGCCGTACTAATTCTACTTCACTGCCGTTAAATTAGTACTTCTGATAAGTAACCTATAGATGTTAAGTTTGATGAAACGTTCTCGCTAGTCTCCTCTTTATTTCGAATCGGATTTTGACTGGTTTTGACAACTGAAAGCTACTCTGAGTAGTTGTTGTTTATTGAAAAGTTGGTTAGGTAGCCTAGCCCTTCCTCGATCTATTGTTTAGAGCAGAGAGTACTAATCTGGACTTTATTTTGTTGATCGGATTTTATTTTGTGATATTTTGGCACACTTGTGTTCGAACAGCTATTTTGTCACAAAAAGTACATATTCAGTTTAATGCTAGTGTCAAATCAATATTTTCTTCCTGAAGGTGGTGGCTGGATTTATTAGCTTGTTTTATAATTTCCTCTGAGAACAATTATTCTTAAATCAACAACAGTGATTATACCCATAAATTTTCTAATTTATGCACTAAAATTTATTTTCTCAGTCTTCTTTGCTCTCGATGGTACGGATGTCTGACATAGTACGTACAATGCCGATTCTAATGGCTACACCATATATTTCCTAAAAGAGTTATCCTCTAAATGTAAATTGTACATGTTTTTACGTAAAAATATAATGTTTTTGAAATCATTTGTGACGATAAGAAAATCTCGAACCACAACACATTCAGTTCACTCTAGGCAGTTTTCGTCAAATTCAATTGCACCGCTTTTCTAGGACGAAACTAAGTGGAGCGGTTTATAGATGCCAAAACCAAATCACTTCCAAATATCGAGAATACCATCAAAACTTTTTCCATGCATTTGGTTATGATCTATTAGCCTCACTAATTGCACGGTGAATAAATCAAATCCCCGCAATAAATTTGCGCGATGGAAATGTTAACACCAGCCTTGATAAATAAATAATCATTTGCTCAATGCCAAGAATCGATATCCCAATCTTTATAGATGCTTCATCGTTTACCGACTTACATGCATATGCGGTAACTTATAAATCGGACGTATTAAAATGCATTAGGTCAACAGAATCTAACAATTTTTACCGCATAGTATGATCATAAAGCATGGCACGGAAAGAAAATTTAGCTATTTCAAGTAAAATATTTGAATCTGCACACAAAGGCATTTGAAAAATTTCTAATTTATACCGAAAGCAAACTCAGATAAATTGTTATGCACTCACGTAGCCTTTTATATTCACAACATGTATCCGGCCCGAACATTATAAATTTCCTCTTAAATGACATTTTACACAACTGGTCACGATCCTGACAAAAGACAAAATATTTTCCTGTATTTAAGCAAAGCCGTCCGGACATTGGATCAGCATGGAAAAGGATTTAAACAGTCTTGCCATAAACCGAAGTAAACCATTCGTGAAAAACGACAAATTGGCAAATAAAATGAGGGATTATTACTTCAGTCCGCACACTTTGAATTGTTTCCGATGAAATTAAACACTATGGATAAACAACTCGACAAGCTTTATTTGGTTATAGTGTTAGAATGGCCCATAATCGAACTCAGCCTCATATTTATGAACATGCATCCATATACATCTTGAAATAAGACTATTTCTAATAATTAGCTAGTTCGTATTATTTATACCTATGAAATATCCTTAAAACTCACTTGGCTTTATAAGTGTCTTGTGTAAATGGTCGGTTTGTCTTTCTTCTGCATGGTATGTATGTCAATTTACTCTTATGAACAAGGGAATCATCATAAGTTACACGTTTAAAGAAAGTTTCTTTAATATATTTCCTTAAAACAAAATAAACATTGTATTTTTTCTGCCTTCTACCATTATTTGTTTCCGATGTTTATATGACAGTAAGGAATCTGCTAATAACGATTTTTGTTTTTCAGCTCAGGTTAATGATGTTTATGATGAAATAATTCAAATTGTGTTGATGAGTAGTCTAGAAATATACTTAATAATAATCACAATAAATAGCAGTGAATACATATTTACTTTTCCTCCCTGTAATATACTTTGTAACACTTAATTAATTGGCGTTATAAAGTGCGAATAACTTACGGACATGGACTAGAAAGAAGGTTGTCATAATTGATAATAACCCTTGCCTAACCGGAAGACTATTTGCTACTGTGATTTTACTCTACATTAAATTTTACTACCATTTACAGAGAAATTATAACACCAAAATGTTTTGTGCACAAAAGAATTATAACACATTATTCGTGGTATTTTTGATTAAACATGCTTGTTAAAGACATGATTAGATACAACTGATGTTCAAATATGACTTCGATGATTATGACGCCGAAAAAAATGCATGCATTATAGGATACGACAAATAATAGGAAGTAGGCGATCTGGGATTTAAATGAAAAATATTTTTGCACAACTGAATTTATCGATATTACCTGATCTGCGCTTTGACATACTGTAGATAAAGCTACAGCTTGTCTATGATAATATGCACGCTAAATAGGTAACAGCGAATGATTGAATGTAACATTTAATTGTTTCATCTCAGCACAGTGTATAACAATTCATCATTTTTCGGTATTTATGATTAGCCATAAAGCGACGCTGACTAGAGTCAAGGTTAGGGCTCTGCTATAATAAAAAAATACGCTTGACTGACTATGCGTGGATACAAATAGACATAAATGATTTTTTCCAAACTTAACAAAATGACTACGGGTAAAATTTAATTGTACACTGAACTAAAGTTAAATAAATGTAAAGATAAATATGCATCTGATAATGGGCAATGTAGATTTGAATTGCTACATACATATTTAAGGAGACGACCTATCCGGCGTCCAAAATTGCACAGCCTCTAAATCGAATCACTAAGAGGTAATTTCCCAGAGCAAAAGTTAGCATACAATTCTGCACACAGTGCATGATGTAGTTGGATATCAAAGATCAATTGGCAATTCAATCCAAGTCAATCACAGTCTACGAATTCTCATGTATATTCGGTAGCATATACATTAGACGCACGAAAAGACCCTGGTAAGCAGAATCCAGCTACACTTACCGCGAAAAATAATTTAGAACGCTCGGCACCATCTATATATATATATATATATATATATATATATATATATATATTTGCAACGGTTCATACATAGCCAACTAGACGCATTTCCCAATTCTACACAAAGCAACGGCTGAAACAGTATTATAATATACGAAGCTTCTTATATAATACAGCAGGCACTCGGCGTAAATATGCAATCATTCCACCAATATGATACTGCAATCGACTAGCCACGAATCACAGTACTCCCAAAAAATTAATAGCTCTAAGGAAAGCCCAAATACCCATTAGATCTGCCTAAACAATCATTGGCAAAAAAACTGAAGAAGAAGAAAAGGCAGCTACGCAAACGGCAACAAGGCCATCAATAACGGCGAAAGAAACTGCATAAAATTGTGAGCGATCAATATTGAAATTCGCGAAACCTGTGCTGTTACTATGATTATTAAAAATGAACGCAAAAACAAGGCGAATCGTAAGAAATATGTGTGGGAAAACACTGAAGCACGTCAGAGCAAACAAAGCGAAAACGAGATCAGTTCGCAAAACACTAATACAAGAATGATCAGATATCCAACAATTCTCGGCAATACACATACGCTCACAGACACCTACGCATGTGCACTGATATATAAACCCTTAATAGACGACTAAGTATAAAAAGAAGTAAAACTATAAACCTAGGATATATGTAAATGGAAGGTTATAAAGTGTTGCTAAGTATTCTCGAAATTAAATGAAAATTATCCACTTTTTCATAAATTGTTTTCTTTTCGTAATAAAATCTGCAGTGCCCAATATTCGAAACCAATAACCATTGGATTTAGGATAATTTAAAAAATTATCTTCTAATTAAATCCATTATCTCTTGTTTCTTATAATTTCACTCAGTGAATGACTAGATTCTGTTTACTTGTTTCGATTAAGTAAATTATTTCGACTAAGCCTATATTTACACAAACTTTAATATGCGTGATCTTCCAACTAAATAAATAAAATTTCTTGGTGGATATATTAAATTTTGACAAACAATTAACTGGTAGAAATTTTGTGATTGATGAATATCTCTCCATTCTATGTTTAAGCGATCTATGATATCCAATGTGAATAAGTTACATAATTTAGCTCAGCCATCCTTTATTTTGAATAACATCTTTTTTTCAATATTTTTGTGTTGCATTGCAAAATGATAACAGAAGGCAGCAATTGAATATTTTGTCACTAAATATATGGTACGCCAATTTAATTTCAGGCTCAAAAATGAATCAATACGATTGTAACCAGCACGTACATGCTAACATCAAATAAGCTAATCACCTGAATGATAAAAGGACGTTCAGATTTTGTCTAAACTTCTGCCATGCTGAAGCTTGATAAGAAAAAAATTCATATTATACTTATAGATAAATGTTACATTGAAAGAAAACAATATCATCACCTACATACAATAACTAGATAAGCGCAAAACGGAAGCTTCATTAACATGTGATCCATATAATACGACCACAGTTACCTTTCATTCGGCTATTAAGATTACCAAGAAAAAACCGAGGCAATTGCTAGTTCAGTATAGTTATATTGTTCAATAAATCTCAGGTATTTTCACAGAAAATACATCTTTCTTTCTGATAGTCAACGTAGAATCACTATACCTAGAACTACAGAGCTATTACTGAGGATAATAAATTTTAATAAGTCCAAAAAATTACACTTCCTTCAAAAGTGAACCTAGCGAATTTCAATTTACGAGTTGCGGCCGGAATTTTTTGAAACACTGTCACGCATAACATTGTGGTTTTTATACGCACTTACAAATAGAATACTCTATGTTACCTGTTAATTAATGTATTTTGGTAATTAAATTTGATCACATCAAGCAGGAAAACTACAGTTGGAATAAGATAATGTATGCAAATTAAAAGTATGAATGAGGTGTACGCAAGCAAATATTCGAATTGTTACATTTAATAAAATTATCAAACGTGCTAAAAATGGAATGCCGTTTGTAATTATTCTCCTAGATGTACGTCGAAAATTAACATTCTTATTCCTTCTATATTTTTCCAAGTATATTCTAAACCTTTATTTAAATTTGTAACTGAACGATATAAACTCAATAACATCAGGTATTCAAAAGAGCGCGTCATCCGTCTGGCAATTTTAATTAAATTAATTCTTACATTGCTAATTTCGCTTTTCATATAATAAACATAAAATTTTACACATTTTCTCGGTATTTTTGCATGTAATCTGTGTGGAACATTATTTTCTCAGCTGAATGAAATTTTGGTGGAACAGTCCTGTTAAGAAGGCCTACCTGTGCTTATTTTGATTCGTCTTACGCTTGACCAAATAGCACGAAGTCAACAAACATGCTCCGACAAGAAAGCAACACGAAACCGTCAAGCCTGCTAGCGTCAATGCCAGTTTGTACCACATCTGCAAAGACAAATTTTAAAATATTTTAACATACTACCTAAAGTGATAAGTAGTAAAACAAATAGTCTAAAATAATTACGTTTATGAGCAAAATATTAGTCAAATAAATTAAGTCAATCTCCCAATGGCTATATTTCGCAAAATCAACACTGTTTAGCATTGATATTTAAATGAAACACGACGCCGCCGGTAAGCTATGCCATATATATATATATATATATATATATATATATATATATATATATATATATATATATATATATATATATATATATACATATATATTTATAATGTCCATTCCTTTTTAATTTAACACAGTATTCTTATAATTAGGAAAACACAAATAACAAAGTGGATAAAGGCCATTTATTTCGTGAATACTAATCATCTCTTATACAATCATACATATTTATACATTTTGGGTTTTCAATTGATTATGCTAGTGGTAACAAATCTGACTCGTTTTTACTGCTGTTTCTTGTTTTGGCTAGTTGGTGAGTGTGTATGCGTTTGTGTTTGTGTGTATGCGTGTTTGCATGTAAAGGTCATTCTCGCAGTATTGCAAAGTGATGTCTGAGATCTGGTCATTATTGTTTTGATAGCTTGAGAATTAACCATTTGTGCGCATTGTTCACTGTTACATATACAAGTGCTATTTTTCCCAGTATAGTTGATCGTTTCACCTTGTTGCGCAAAGTTGTCGTTTTCACATGGTAACAGCGCCAGTGTGGATTGCAGTGTTAAACGCTCACATTGTTTGGAGACTTCTGTCATCGTATGCGCCTCTGTTATTTCCACTTCAGTTTGTTGCCAATCCGATTGTATGTTTGTTGATTCTAGTCGAGGGCCTGTTTGTTCTTGGCTGGATACTAGTAGATTGTTGTTGAATTTTGTTATTCTTGGCCAGTCGATAAGAATATCATGTTGATGAAACTTTTGAATATTAAGGTTAGGTGCTTGTTGTTTTATGTAAGGGCTTCATAGATAAATAATAATTTTTCTGATTTTGCTTTATGTAGAATTGTGAAATTGTTCGAATTGACAGGGTGCCCCGTTGCCAATATATGATCGGAAATAGCTGATTTTCCTGACGGTGCCAAGCCTTTGTTAATCAATTACTGTGGCAAATGTTGCTGTATTCTGCTTATCAATTGCTTCTTCGTACGTCCAATATATGTGCTACCGCACATACATGAGAATTTGTAGACGATGAATGATTTGGAGAGAATTGGCAATTGATCTTTGGCATCCAACCTCATGATTCTCTGTGTACTAAATGTCATGTTAACTTTAACACTGGGAAAGTTGTCCTTAGTTATTCTATTCAGCCGCCGTGCAATTATTGAGGCTGGTACGTCGCCTCTAAATGGTAAGTTTAGGAAAACCTGCTTGCCGGTATCCTCTCTAGTACGAATCTGCCGTCGTCTGATGTTGACATCAATGAAACGCTCTGAGTAGTTGTTCATTAGCAAAATTTTCCTGAGGTAGCTCAGTTCTTCCTCAATCTTGTGTTCAGAGCAGATCTTCCTGATTCTGTTTGCTAGGTCGTTTACTAAGTTTATTTTGTGGGATTTTGACACACTGCTGTTGTAGTAATGTATTGTCCGGTGAAAGTGGAATTTATATGTATGGCCAGTGTCAAATCACCGTTTGCTTCTCGAGTGAGTTTGATGTCAAGGAAGGGAAAACTGTCGTCTTTCTCTACCTCGAGAGTGAATTTGATGTCTGAATCGACTCCATTTGCTTGTTTGAGGATTTCGGATGGGTCTGCTGCTTCTGAGATGAACAACAAGTTATCATCTAAATACCTTTTGTAGATTGCGCACTGCTCAATTATACATTTAAGGCTCGTTTGTTCCAGGTGATACATGTATACATCTGCCAGGAGGGGTGCGATGCAACTTCCCATAGCTACACCATTGATCTAGCGGTAGTATATACCTTCGAATGTAAATTGCACGTTTTTAGTACATGCTAATATGAGGTCTTTGATGTCATTGGTGTCTATAGGGAAGTCAAAAAACTCATTTTTGATGAGGTCACACAAGATCTCCGTTGTCCTATCCAGTGCTATGTTTGTAATTAAGGATGAGACGTCAAGCGAGACCATTTTATTCTGTAGGATGTTCTTCCCCTTCAATTCATTTGCTAGTTCGAAGGAGTCCTTGATAGTGTTTGCGTTTATGATGCTCCGTATTGGTTCAAGTAGTTTGCAGAGAAACTTGGCTGGTTTATGTTGTGGAGCGTTGATCATTGACTAATGGGCCGCATCGAGGAGCTCCTGAGGCTCTCACGGCTTTATGAGATTTTGAGTTGCCGTACAATCTTGCGGTAATTGTTCCGACTGGTTTTGCCTTTTGGATGTCTTCTGTGAGTTTTCATCTAATCTCGGAGTCAGCCATCGATTTTAGAACATGTTTTTCCATATTTTTCAAAATTGCTTTAATTTTTGATTCGATGTTAGTTGAATCATCTTTCTGTTTGATGTCATGATTAAATTTAGATAGATCATTTATTATATCGTTCATGGCCTTCCTGTAAGCGTCGGCTTCAAGTATAACATTTCCTGATCTTTTGTCGGGTGTGGCAAGTCATCTTGATTTGTCTGATTGGAGTTTTCTGAGTTCGTCTATGTGCTGATTTGTGATAATATGGCTGCCTTTGAATTCCTTCTTGTATTGTTCTAGTGCGCTTACTATCTCAGCTTTCAGTCCTTGTCCATTGAATGCATGTGAGGCGGTGTCTTTCGTTAAGTCATTGTATAAATTTTCCGTTCCAGCCTGAATGTCAATAATGTCACGTTCACTTAGGTTTAACTTGACTACGCAGAATTTTGCTCCTAAGGAGAGTAATTCTTTCTGGTGTTTTGACAAGATCAGTTTTGAATAATTGTGAATAAAAGCGTCTGGGTTCATAGGAAATTTTTATTGCGTAGGAAATTTGTCCAGGTCCCTCGTGAGGTCTTGTCAAATTGCAAGACTGAACGACGGCGAATACACCGATTTCACAAATAAGATAGAAACGCTGATGAAAATAACAGCAGACAAAGAAAACAAGGACCTCACGAGGGACCTGGACAAATTTCCTACGCAATCAAAATTTCCTTCGAACCCAGACGCTTTTATTCACAACTATTCAAAGGCGCTTTTATCAAAACACCAGGAAGAATTACCTTCCTTAGAAGCAAAATTCTGCGTAGTCAAGAAAAACCTAAGTGAACGTGACATTATTGACATTCAGACTGGAACGGAAAATTTCTTCAATGACTTAACGAAAGACACCGTCCCACTTGCATTCAATGTACAAAGTCTGAAAGCTGAAATAGTAAGCGCACTAGAACAATACAAGAAGGAATTCAAAGGCAGCCATATTATCACAAAACAGCACATAGACGAACTCAGAAAACTCCAATCAGACAAATCCATACGACTAGCCACACCCGACAAAGGTCAAGGAATTGTTATACCTGAAGCCGACGCTTACAGGAAGGCCATGAACGATATAATAAATGATCAATCCAAATTTAAGCATGACATCAAACAGAAATATGATTCAAATAACATCGAATCCATAATTAATGCAATTTTGAAAAATATGGAAAAACATGTTTTAAAATCGATGGCTGACTCCGAGATTAGATCAAAACTCACAGAAGACATCCAAAAAGCAAAGCCAGTCGGAACAAACACCGCAAGATTGTACGGCAAACCGAAAACTCGTAAAGCCGTGACAGCCTCAGGAGCTCCCTCGATGCGGCCCATTATGTCAATGATCAACGCTCCACAACATAAACCAGCCAAGTTTCTCTGCAAACTACTTAAACTAATACGAGGCATCATAAATGCAAACACTATTAGGGACTCCTTCGAACTAGCAAATGAATTGAAGGGGAAGAACATCCTACAGAATAAAATGTTCTCGCTTGACGTCTCATCCTTATTTACAAACATACCACTGGATAAGACAACCGAGATATTGTGTGACCTCAACAAAAATGAGTATTTTGACTTCCCTATAGACACCAATGACATCAAAGACCTCATATTAGCATGTACTAAAAACGTTCAATTTACATTCGAAGGGATATACTACCGCCAGATCAATGGTGTAGCTATGGGAAGTTGCATCGCACTCCTCCTGGCAGATGTATACATGTATCACCTGGAAAAAAACGAGCCTAAAAGGTATAATTGACCAGTGCGCACTCTACAAAAGGTATGTAGATGATATCTTGTTGTTCATCTCAGAAGCAGCAGACCCTTCCGAAATCCTCAAACAAGCAAATGGAGTCGATCCAGACATCAAATTCACTCTCGAGGTAGAGAAAGACGACAGTTTTCCCTTCCTTGACATCAAACTCACTCGAGAAGCAAACGGAGATTTGACACTGGCCATACATAGAAAATCCACTTTCACCGGACAATACATTCACTACAACAGTAGTGTGCCAAAATCCCACAAAAGAAACTTTGTAAACAACCTAGCAAACAGAATCAGGAAGATCTGCTCTGAACAAAAGTTTGAGGAATAACTGGGCTTTCTCAGGAAAATTTTGCTAATGAACAACTACCCAGAGCGTTTCATTGATGTCAACATAAGACGACGGCAGATTCGTACTAGAGAGGATTCCGTCAGGCAGGTTTGCCTAAACTTACCATTTAGAGGCGACGTACCAGCCTCAATAATTGCACGGCGGGTGAATAGAAAAACTAAGGACAACTTTCCCAGTGTTAAAGTTAACATGAAATTTAATACACAGAGAATCATGAAGTTGGATGCCAAAGATCAATAGCCAATTCTCTCCAAATCATTCATAGTCTACAAATACTCATGTATATGCGGTAGCAAATATATCGGACGTACGAAGAAGCAATTAATAAGCAGAATCCAGCAGCATTTGCCACAGTAATTGATTAACAAAGGCTTGGCACCGTCAGGAAAATCAGCTATTTCCGATCATATATTGGAAACGGGGCACCCTGTCAATTCGACCAATTTCACAATTCTACATAAAGCAAAATCAGAAAAATTATTATTTATCTATGAAGCTCTTTACATAAAACAACAAGCACCTGACCTTAATATTCAAAAGTTTCATAAACATGATATTCTTATCGACAGGCCAAGAATAACAAAATTCAACAACAATCTACTAGTATCTAGACAAGAACAAACAGGTCCTCGACTAGAATCAACAAATATACAATCGGATTGGCAACAAACTGAAGTGGAAATAACAGAGGCGCATACGATGACAGAAGTCTCCAAACAATGTGAGCGTTTAACATTGCAATCCACACTGGCGCTGTTACCATGTGAAAACGACAACTTTGCGCAACAAGGTGAAACGATCAACTATACCGGGAAAAATAGCACTTGTATATGTAACAGTGAACAATGCGCACAAATGGTTAATTCTGAAGCCATCAAAACAATAATGACCAGATCTCAGACATCACTTTGCAATACTGCGAGAATGACCTTTACATGCAAACACGCATACACAAACACAAACGCATACACACTCACCAACTAGCAAAAACAAGAAGCAGCAGTAAAAACGAGTCAGATTTGTTACCACTAGCATAATCAATTGAAAACCCAAAATGTATAAATATATATGATTGTATAAGAGATGATTAGTATTCACGAAATAAATGGCCTTTATCCACTTTGTTATTTGTGTTTTCCTAATTATAAGAATATATATATATATATTATATATATATATATATATATATATATATATATATATATATATATATCATCACGGAGTCATTATCTGGTAGTCATTCACAAAAAAGATATAAACAAAACCAGATAATAAAAAAATTATCGCGGTGTATTAATATTATAAAAATTTATAACATAGACATGAATTGTACAAAAAGATGCACTCATCGTGTTGAGGATCTACTTCATGAGAAATTCCGAAACATTTCGGAAAATTTAAGTTGCGGCTGCGGCATTCTGTAGCGATAATGTCCTTAAGTCATGTGCATGACACATTTCAAGCGACTGAAATAGAGGACCTGATCATTGTAGACAATGCGGATTGTGTGGTATAATATCCTATTTTATCGTTTCAAGAATTATTACAAGGACTTTGCATATTTTCACAACACATATATACTCACAGAAATGTAAGCTAAGAAATATGGCATTTCCAATTTAAATTTCTATGCAAAATCACGATACTTTACTGCACAGTGATCTTGAAGATCACGTTTAAGAAATTTCTAATTGTGGTCGCAGCAGCAAGATTCCAGTACTAGTGTAATGCACGACCATATTTCCCTTCAAACCCACTTGTGATTTTGTTTTTTTCCAACATCCCATTTACAATTAAATACTGTTTGTTGCGGAGAACTAATAAATATGCAAGTATGTATTACGTGTTGCGAACCTAGTAATAAATTAGTTCAGTTGTGTTCAGAAGGATAAACCAAAGGCAGCATGAACGGAAAGTATGATCTCATGCACATTCGTTTCGTGCTTACTGGCGACTCATCAGTAGGAGCCGGTATTACGCCCTTTAACCACTATATATTTGGTAGAAGAATGTGGAATAATAGGACGCTGCAATCTCCTAGACGAATGTGTAAACCTGTAATAGTGAAGCTAACATAATCTAAAGTCAACGACAATGCGACTTCAATGTTAACTCACACTATATTATATATATATATATATATATATATATATATATATATAATATATATACCGAGTCTGTAAAGGATACTAACACTATGGCTATTGTGTTAGTAACTGATACCTTTTTGAAATCGATGAGTACCGGATACTAACACTATGGTTTCCGAGTCGGTACATGATACCAACCTGATGGATATAAATTTATGCTAAAGTTCATCCAAATTGAGAATTACAACAATTTCCGAACACCTGTTACTCCAGTTAAACCATACACTCTGGCCTTCATCGATTATCACATTTCGCGGTAAGCATAACATCATTCAATTCAATATATTACAGTTAAATACTGTTTGCTGCGAAGACCTAATATATATGCAAGTATGTATTAGGTTTTGCGAACCTAGTAACAAATTAGTTCAGTTGTGACCAGAAGGATAAACCAAAGGCAGCATGAACGGAAAGTATAATCTCATGCACATTCGTTTCGTACTTATTGGCGACTCATCAGAAAGAGCCGGTATTACGCCATTTAACCAATTTATATTTGGTAGAAGAATGTGGAATAATAGGACGCTGCATTCTACTAGACGAATGTGTAAATCTGCTATAGTGAAGCTAACATCATATAAAGTCTACGACAATGCGACTCCAACGCTAACTCTTACTATATAATATATATATATGTATATATATATATATATATATATATATATATATATATATATATATATATACAGAGTCTGTAAAGGATACTAACACTATGGTTATTGTGTTAGTAACCGATACGAACATTATTGTACCGAAAAGGTACATGGTACTAACACTATGGTTTCCGAGTCGGAATATGGTACCAACATGATGGATATCAATTTATGGAATAGTTCACCGAAATTGAGAATTAAAACAATTTCTGAACACCTGTGACTTCAGTAAATCCATCCCAATTACAAGAAGTACAGTAAACTGGTTTATTTTAAAATGTGATAATTTAAAACATTTTCAGCTTAAATTTTATATCAAGAAATGCCTATTAATTGTTTTATTGTAAAATTATTAAATTATTAAAAATTAGAAATTATCACATTTTGCAATTTGGATTATTTAATGCTAATAAAGTTAAATAATTTGCTAATTATAATTTGTAATGTAATATTAAAAAAGAATATCAATTAATTGTTCAATATGTAAGAAATATTGTTTGTACCAATTAAAACATGGTTAATGTATAACAGCTTTGCTCCTCGTATATAAAATCTGTAATTTATTATCAAAATCGGTTCACAAACCCAATATCTCTACTATGTGAACATAAATAGTTTGCTCATTAACAAGACTGGTTGAATACATTACCGAACTATCATGTGTTGATTTTCATTATTTATTTTAAAAAGGTTTCATTTCTAAACAATGTTACCTCTAAGGAATTTAAAAGTTGGATGCGGATGAGATTGATTTCTATATGTGCACATAAGCAGGTATGTAAAATGTGGCCTTAAGCTAAATTTATCCAGAGCGATAATTAGATTTAACTATGCGTTTAAGGTACAAGGCAGAGTCGTTGCAGGCTATAAATGGCGTCACAAATGCGATGAAATGCATAACCTAAACACTTCAACTATTACCTCACAAAAGTAGTATTTTAGCAGCGCAACTGTGCGAAAAGTGTTCATCTGAACATTTTTCATCGAAAATTGTAGCTAATTACCTTTAAATATAGAAATTGTTCTGAATTGAAAAAAAATCTACGCTACTAAGCTGAACAATTTCGTTTATATATAAACAGGTAATGGAAGTTTAGTTTTTGCAAGTGAATGTTCATATTGGAATTTAAATAAAAATTGTTTATAATATTAATCAATATTTACGCATTATACTGACATCTATATGATACACACTGGTCATTTTAAAGCTAATCTGTAAAGTGGCATAATGTGAATTCAGATAAAGTAAAAAGGTTAGATATATTTTAAATGAGCACAAATAATCGCATTCTCAAAACATGATATAAAGTTTACCTGAATTACCTCTATGTCAGTGAAAGAGATTTACGCTTTACAAAAATAGAAATAGTAACCAACAGCAAACTCAATTAAAATTAATGCCAGAAATGTGTGAATATCTTCATTAATTCTAAGAAGTTAAATGAGAAATTGTCCAAACTAAGCTGGATTAATTAGATGCCTACCTTGTTCGAACAAATTTATAGAACATAAATAAATAGTAAAACCATTACTATCTTTCATTGTAATTCGATTAAATTTATTTATTTTTGTGACGATTAAATACAAAAAAACGAACTTTTGCACTAATTTCTTCATACAGTTATCCGTTACGCTGTTTTAAATAATTAATATTTGCACAATATGGTAAATATTTGACGACTCGATCACGTATTAAAATCAAAAAGCCAAGATAGAAATGAATAGATTTGTTAAAGAATATATTTGTTCGTTAATAGCTTTATGCCTTTGATTGATATTACGATATTCAAGGTAGGATATAGGCCACTTAAGTGGTCTTCGTTATGTACAACTATTTCTGTGCGTCCTGTGTACACATTTTCTATGCAATTATATTTAATAATTCATTCGCGAATTTCCTATTTAACTGTTGGCTCAGCAAACCAAAGATATACAAGTAACAAAACACATGTAAATTTTGTATTAACGCCTTCATTTATACTACATGTCAGATGACATAGCAACTCATCTCTTTTTATCAGATAAACCTGCAGATTTTCTCAACTTTGAAGTCGAGTTCAATGTGTGCGAGACAACTAGAGGTGAGCGCAGCATATCTAATTTAGCTCTCCATATACATGAAATGCGATTTGATATTCTCTAGTCAGTATGCCGCCGTACTCTGATGCTGATCATAGAAGGTCGAAACGCGTCAGTGCTTGCAACTGTCGGTAGTTTTGTTATGTTGTTCGACGACTGGTTAAATACAATGGGATTGGTGTTTACTTCAAACTCGCAAACTTGATTTAAAGAATTATTACCACCACCCACGCAATCAATTATTGCTTAATTGTATTGTCTATATATATATATATATATATATATATATATATATATATATATATATATATGTTGTGTGTGGCGAAACTGAAAACAATTAATGTTCATGACTGCATAGAAATTGTGCAGCTGACATTTCCAGTGAAGTACAATTTATGCGAGACGACAACATGTGAGCACCGCATAGCTAATTTTGCTTTCCATATATATGCAATGCGGTTGGATCCTCGCTAGACAGTTTGCTGTCGTATTCTGGTGATGATCATGGAAGGTAGAAACGTGTCCGTGCGTGCGACTGGCGGAAGTTTATTTATGTTATTCGACGACCGGTTAAAAACAATGGGATTTGTGTATACTTCAAGCTCGCAAACTTGATTTGAAGTTTTGTTACCGCCACCCGCACAATGAATGATTGATTCACTGAAGCACTCAGTCACATTGACTTTTCAGCGAAAATACGTTCATAGTATTGAAAATGCAATTGCCTTTATCATTTACTAAATATTCACTAGATAATCGAGCGCAAGCGATTTGTGAACGCGTCCGTTAATAATTGTAAAAAAGCTAAATAGATATTGTAATATACACATATACGTAAATTAAAGTAAATTTATAATTAATTCATGTTAATTACACCTTAAAATGTCTGGTATATAGAATGAATAATTTCACAGTTATAGGCACAGAACTTCACCTCAAATATATGATATAACTATCTCTCTTTCAGAAGATTTGTTACATTGCAAATGCCAATAACACAGAACTGTTCCTAGTTTCTTTTATCGGTAATATGCATGTTCAATTTGTTGTCATCACTTCACAGTTCATCACACGCCTTGAGAACAAAATTACTTTATTCGTTTCCTCTTAAGACCTTTGATGGACTGTAGACGGATTAAGGATATCGGCAAATGTTTCACAAATTTTTCAGTTAAAACGTGGAAATGGATACACTCCTGGGCTGGTATCACAACATATCACGTAATTATGCTATTTCGCGGATCGCAAAAAAATACTTGTTTTGGGAGTAGGGAAAGTTAGTATATTTTCGATAATGGAAACCTTTCGCAAACAGTAATCACATCTTGGCCAATATCGTTACATCCTTCTTAGTCCGTTTAACTATTTCAGATTACTTAAGATAAAAATTAGCTGACAAATTGCAGTTAAACCACATCCTTCCACATTAATACATAAATGCGTGCAAATTGAGAATGTCGTCCGGTATGCCAATCCATAATATATGACAAGGTTAACTTTTTTTGAGATAACAATACGAAATTTAAGTGTGTTCCCGTGTAACATGCGTTTGTTTTATATTTTCCCCTATCGAAATAAATTAATGTTTTGTTCATATGCCGCGACCACGTAGGTCTATTTGTATCAAATTAGACGATTCGAGATAAATAAAAAACGGACCTATATTTTATTGATATATTCGCGAATATTGAGATCAACAAGTATCATTTAGAATGCTGGCCAGATATCTGCATAAATAGTTTGTTGAGTAGATTACAAAGATGTAGTCTTATCATGCCACAGCAAAATTTGAGATTATAATTTAATTTTCCTGTTCGAAATTTAGCATTAGTTTCAAACACGAATGCAAATCTTGTTCAACATGTAGCACAGTTTGCATTATTAGGTAGTTTCAAAACGTTTAGTTTCACCTATCAAAATAGACATCAATTTTGCTTAATTTACATAGGTTCGAAAATGTAATACAACCAGTATATATTTTCAAATTTATTTTCTAATTACGCAGTAATACTGGTTCTAAAACGTTCAACATGCCCATCGATAACATGCGTTAATCTGGATCCTATAACAACTTATGTTGTTCTAAGCCATTCTGCTTATTTTTAAGCAAATGCTGATAGAAAAAGTGCAATTAGAATGAAGACAGTAAAGAAGTAGAGGTGACATAGCTTAGACAAGAATAATGAGTACGCCTTTACTAATCAGCTGGAGCTATTTCTGTGCTCAAACGTCGTGAGTGCGTTCGGACAACCGATTGGCGAAGAAAGATTAATGTGCCAAACTCAGTCGCTTAATATACACCTGACTGAGATATTCCAGCCAATGAGATTCGCGTAAAATATTAGACAATTTAAATACTGCTGTTGGTTTTAGTTGGAGAGAACCTCATTGGGGTAATGATACAAAGATTGCAATCTATTTTGATGTATTCGGTTTGAACTAATGTTACTAAATTGAAGACCTCATAAAAAGATCGCCAGTGATATGTTGACCTAAATTCATCAACACCTGTTAATAAAATTTATTTAATAATTTGTCGCTGTAATGTCTGAACGCTGACCTACTGAAATGCACTGCTTTTTACCAACAAATTTTTGCTTGCACACTGGCGTCCATTGGTTACGTATGGCTTATGTGCAATAAAAGTTGCTTGAATTGTGGTTTCGAGACGAACAGAACACATATATGCAAAATTGCACGCAGAATTTCACACAAACATTGATGATTTGCAAGGCTTAACGACCGATTGACTTAAATAATAAATTTTAACTTTCCGTAATTTGGAGTGCGCTGTTGATGATTTCCAGACACGCAATTCTGTGACACTGCGACATAAATGTAGCAGATACAATTTTCTCGTACGTGAAGTTTTGTTAAATTTTGTTTTGCTTGCTAAGATTAGTTTATAATCGATCTAGCAAACTTCACTATTTACATGACATAATATGTGAAGTAAACATAACAGACACAAGGCGTATGTAGGCAATACTAAGTGCTACGTTACTAATGCATAGAAGTTAATTAATTAAAAGTAGCGACTTTTTCGGCAGCTATAGTCTAATGACAATTTAATTTACAACACAAGAGTTGAAAATCAATTTCTTATGCCACTTTTCCGGTGAACCGAATCTATATACCGATTAAGAATGCCAGCCAAGGCAGGTTTATATTCTGCAAAATATGAAGGATATGTTTCATGCTAAATCAATAATTAATAAAATGCCAAAATATTTTTCGATAGTTTAACTTTCCATCCTATCACCTCTTGGGGTAAAATATTTCAGACTACAAATATTGACCTCTAAATTGATTAAAACATTTTTTGTGTGTCAATTCTTGATAAAATTAATAATGCCACGTATTCTGAATAAATTACTTTATATACAAGTGATTGATAATGCCTGGCCTGGGATAGCTGACTATGGTTACATCATTCTCTTAACTTTTAAAAAATCAGCAAAGCGTAAAGTTCTTTTTTTTACTCGACTTTACGAGGTTGATATAAATACCAATACAATTGCATTTAATCAGTCGCGGAACGAAGCACTACCACCATCAATCACATGTAACGACACGCTTCAAGCCTCTGTAATCACCACCAGATCACGGCGGCAAACTGACTATGCAAAATTAAACAAAATTAGAAACGCTGCTCTCGCCTTCAGCCTTCTCACAAACATTGTGTTTGATTGGAAATGTCGGCTGCAATATTCCTAACAAGCCAGATTTTGCTATTAAAGTAAACACTCATTAATATTAATCACAAATTGTGGAAAATTGTTCATTGACGCTCTGTACATACGTATTCTTCAGCCCCATTGTTGTCTAGCATAACGGTTTCATGTTTATTGTTTCAGCGACAAGCTTTTGCAGCTGACTTCTGTATATTAAATAGAGCGAAAAAGGTAAAAATCTGAAATATTCCAATCCCACCACGTAGAGAGCTTGAATCTATGTGCGATAAAAGATTCAAAGTACTGTATTAAATTATTTCATACATACTACTATTAGGTGAAATTGTGATGTCCTAGCAAAGAAAGTATACTCAGGTGCAAAAATAAGTAGAAATTTCGCCAAACCTCTGAAACAATATAAAATGGAATAATTCAAATAAAAATGCGTTTACAGTGACGGCCTAACATGAATGTTAGGATATTTATTGTAAATGAAAGCGCGTTATTCAAAATATAAATGTACTTTTGGAATTTACCATAAAACATTTTGAAGTTTAATAAATGATTTTTACGTAAGAAATAATAAATTCATTTGTTTCCAACCATAAATTTGGCTTTCTACTGCCGTTATATATGATATATGAAAAGTAACTATGTAATTTTACATCATAACAAAGCATTATGTCAACTTCTAATATATAAATTACATTTTTGAATTAATTTTTTACATACTTTTCAATTTTAAAACAAATGTCAGTAAAATTATTGCGCTCCTAATTAACTCAGAGGTAACATGAAAATCAGGACATAAAAGAATTAAAACTATTCATTCTACCCATATTTCAATACTTATTGACTTTAAGTGTTGAAAATATTCTGCTATATTAAGCTGAACAAATTTTGTGTGCCAATAATTTAATTTGAGAAACAAATTGTGCATTGGAGGAAGTCTATTAAACAAAGTTTTAGAAAGCAAAAATATTTCGAGCTAGCTCAACCGACAACTTATTGCTGATACTTTATAGAGAAAATTTTGAAATGGAATATTCATTCGAAATAAATGTATAAATTATGCAATAACGAAAATAAAGCAGGAAAATTATAGAGAGGATTACGTAAAGACACAGCCAAGCGCCATATGTCAGAGTATATTCAATTCAGCAACAAATTACGTTAGATATTTATTTGATGATTAAGGATGTTATAGCTGACATCTGAGCAATACGTAATTACTTCCCGTTCCCTGCTTTTTATGAAACTGGAAATCCGCCTGCTTCTGCCTGAAATATTTATAAATACTATTTTTCAGATTTTATTAAATTCATCTAAAAATTATGCCTGAAATTTATCTGCAGATTAAGGCTGTTGCTATACGTAATTCATTCCCATTCCAAACTATGCAAAATCCAGGAAATCCGCCTGTTTTGGTGCCTGAAGTTTATAAATATTTTTTTTCCTGATTATATTCGAATCATCTAAAAATAACATTTGATATTTCTCTGCAGATAAAAAATGTTGAAGCTCACATCTTCCGCAATACGTAATTCATTTTCGTTACTTACTTTTCATAAACAATAAAATCCGCCAAGTTTGGCATGTGATGCTTATAAATTGTTTTCATTTATTCTTATATAGATATTAGTAATCGTGAATGCGCTTATTTAACAGGAAACTTGTCCCAATTACGTAGCATACTGAACAGTTGTTAAACATGCATAACTGAACAATGTTTACCTATTGAATTGCTGGCAGTTTCACATTTATAATTAATCTCATTATGGTTCGACTTCAAATCGTTAAAATTCAAAAATGTTATGACATTCCTTTATTTGACGTTCATTTGTGTATCCTTAATGGAAGATTGTTTTAAGTAAATGGGTGTAGCTATCAGCTGCGGTTATTTATGTTACGCTTACTCTGTATATTTATCATCCATGAAGAAATCTTAAATGAAGCATAAAATTGTTTAGTGGTAGAGTTATTCAATGTTGTTTAAATTTTAAATATTGAGAGCAAATATATACTTTTGGTTTCTTATGATGCTATGCTGTTAATTTAAATGAGTTTAAGGATTCCTTTAACATTCTATTAATTACCACGTCTTAGGACACAAGTAAAAACAATTTATTAATTGCAGAAGATTTAAAAAATTTTACTGACGCGGTTGAAAATAAACATTACCATAATTTCTGCATTCAAGATTATCGTTAGTTATACGTTTTCTTTCAGTATGTAGACGCGTTTTCAAAGTTTAATATCATAAGTCAGCTGGCCGAATTTGAATAAAGCATCTTGTTGCCGATGATGATGCATGTATTGAATCACAGATTCGTGTTATTAACAGCCGGTATAGGTTAGATAATACGGTTTACGCAATTCATAATGTTGATTATACGTGCCAATAATTTGTGGTTAATAAAATATTGTGTATCGGTCAAACTGACCGCTATAATTTGTCGAGGCCGTATTTATAAACAGCAGAATAGTATTGCTCAGTCTCCAGTAGGCGCAAAAATGCACGCGTTCGAGAAATAAAAACTTAGGCAATCTTGACATTGGTACATACTTTTGACTCTAAACCATCTTAATAATGATAAGTTAAATAGCGCCTAGAAAATTAACCCATTTGGACGATCAGCTTTGACAAATATTAAGATTTGCTCTTATAACCGTTTACATTATTATGTTTCAATTCTTTTATTAATCAAGGTGTAGTGATAGCATCCATGCTGAAAGGATGTGCACAATTGGCATTTCAACGGTGTAGTTTTATAAATAATATCTTCTCACAATGACTACAGCAAAGGATTGCATATGGAAAGCATCTTCAAAAGTCGTTTTTTAGCATTAGCCTAAATTTAATTCAAAATTATTGACGGTTGAAGCATTATGCTTGTTGCTTAAATATAGATCGGGTTTCCTTTACTAAAATCTAACGTCAGAAACAAATCTAATGAGATTTTACCATACACAAGCTGACAATGAAGTATAGGGAAGTGTCGAACATATATGTACACATACGCGGAGCTTTGAATATGTAGATAAGCGAAATAAGATAGTACAAACTACTGTAGGATATGATCCGGTGCCGTATTCATCCTAGCCATAAATCTATTTGTTATCTTATGCAATTTACAGTTTATTACTACAGTCTATTTAATCAAATACTGCAAATATACTTTAATTCAATTTGGCTTCTCAAGAAGTGGTGCTTATTTAACATTGCGCGTTTGTGGCTAGCCCATTACCACCTATGTTTGCTAGCGGTTTACATAAGGATCCAAAATTGTTATTGAATTGCCAAGTTGCCATCAGTACGTCGCTGTTCGCACTACAGCTGCGGCGAATTTATCAAATTCTGAGTAGTGCTCAGTATGAACTAAACAGATTTAGTCAAGGAATTGAATTTGCTCACCTTATAAAGAAGGTATTTAAAATTGAGCTCTGAAAATATATTTTAATTAAAATTGGCTTGTGCAAAACACACAACTTGTGTCGAATAGTGAGAAATCAGAATAATAGCCTTAAACTGATGTTAAAATATTCATTTACGCGAACCTGTATCATGTAAAAAACAAATGAAAAACGTAAACGTAACACAAGTATGAAGTCGTCAATTGGACCGGGATACTTTCTTCTGCTATAGCCGTTGTAGCTAATATTTATAAGGATCCATTTATTTCAAAATAAAATTAGAGTTGGAATTGCAGTTGATATATTTTGCCTTATTTTTAAGATAAATAAAAAAAAGTTAATCAATCACTATATCGCTGTACTTCTAAAGGTTTTTTTCAATATTTCCAAAGGAAACTTTTATGGGTTATGTATTTTTATCATTATTTAGCAAATTAATATGTACTTATGTTAGGCGAAAATCGTCATAATTATTCCCTTTTTAATAGTAGTCTAAAAGCAAAAGTAAATATCACTTAACTCTGGGTTGTAGGCTGGAGCTATACACCTGTTTTATTATATATTTAATTTTTAGTACGACCATATTGTACAAGTTAAGAAAAGCAGTGCATCCGGTAGACCTGGTTTGCTCTTATTTGAAACTTTTCAAGCATTTGGGGCTTGAATATGTGCATATTTATTTCTGAACTCGCTGCAATAAATACTAAGCCATTCTACGATACACGCTAGCAAAATTAGTAATTTTCCAATAGTATGTCATCATTTAATGATATTTAATGTTTAATTTATAAGCATAAAATGGAGTAGAAAAGTTAACCAGTGAATAAAGCCATTTACAGGTGATGTATACAAAATTGTTTGGCTACAATTTAAATAATTTAACTTGGAATATATATCTACCAAACATTTAGGCTTTTAACTACACTATGATGAATTAAATAAAAGGATAGATTGTAGGTATAGGATAACGACCAAATGTTGTTTGATAAATTACAATTAAAATGATTAAAATGTCTTTCATCAATGTGTTAGTAATGATCAATTTGCACTTGCCCATAGGAAATCAGCAAATATGAAAGTTTTCATATTTATAATTTTTATTTGTACACTGCATTACAAAATAATCTTGACAAATCTATTGAACATATAAATTCGAAAATCAAGTAGTCATATAGTACTTTAGAAATTCAGTGCAATAAGAAATTTGTAGGCATATGTGGCATTTGTTATCTATGATTGTATTATTACCTATTTTTGTGTAAATACATTAAAATCACTTCTAAATATTAGACTAAAAACAATTTAGACTAGTTATTATCCATTTTTGTATTAAGTAGCTACATTATATTAAATTAAATGCCAATTATGCAGTACACTAATATTAATTTAGGCAAGTCACTTTAAAACATTATCCAAACGGATTAAAATAATCTTAAATAAACTAAACTAGTGTATTGTATACACGTTTGTTGCGTAATAAGAAAGATTATAGATGGACATCAATTAAGGCACATATAATTCTAAACTAAATTTTGCCATTTCTTCGATTCATTTCCCACAATCAAAGCCTTCAAATCATGACCTCGCATTTCTAAGTTTGTCTCTAGAAACCTGTTCAATATCTCTTTTTAAAAGACGAACTTTGAATAATTTTTTTTGGATTTTAACGTACAATAATTTATAAACATTACTCACATGGGCTGTTAATGTAAGCATTTATGTTATTTAACCTATTATTTTAACCTACAGCTAGAAATTAAAATTCAAATATTTAAGATATACTGTATGAAACAATTTTCAAATTCTTTACTGCACTTCATAGCTAATCCTAATAATAGTCGCCATTAAGCTATTTGGACATGTGTACTTGCAAAAATATTCTGGTCCGGTTGAATTTGGCCTATCCTGATGTTTTTGCATAAACTGGAGTGTAACTAGGCATGTCGTATTTGATTATTTAGAGCATGTACTTAAATACACCGCGGCCAGAAATTTATTTTTATTATTGAAATTGAAGTTGTCACGATCAACATGCATTCGAAAAGTGTGCCTGATTAAACAAATAATTCACTTTTTTGGCAGAATGCTCTATTTACATAAATATCAACAAATGCAAGCTTTTATTGTGAATTTCATGGGTAGAACAGTTGTGCTAAATTTATATAAGATAAATCCCTCTGCGCTCACGGTTTATACCATGATGTTTGCGAAACTTTTGCTAGGTTTTCTATTTAATAAATAACGTTTCTAAATGTTTTTTTGAATAGTTACATTGTATTTAGCCTTTTCCTTATATTTCTATGTTCTATAGAAAATTACGTTACACTTCAACAGATTGGAGAATAGTCAAATGTGGCCAAAAAATATTTTACGAATTGACCATTTGCAAAAATGTAATGCAAGCAGATTAGATATGGCGTTATCCTGAAAATCGTTACAATAACGCTTTAATATAATAAAGGCACTATCGTAAAAAATAATGAATGAAATGAAAAAAATATCTATTTTTATTTATTAACATCACATTTGTTTACGAAGACTACACAAAAATATGCGTGGATATGTTAAAATTGGTTTCAAATGGCAAATCCGATCAAAAATCTGAATTTGCTACAAATAGTTTCGATTTTCACATAATTTATTTTCGTGATATTTGGCTAAGCTATTAGCCAAAAACATACTGGAAAAACATAATTTGAATGCGTGCCATGAGTAATTAAACGGATCATTAAATTGTTTAAAATCAAAATCCCACTACAGAATTTTAGTACGGTAATTTTAATGTAACTCCTTTCCCAGCATATTATTGCTATTATTTTGACTGCTAGTATATATGTCTGTATATATATGAATTTATGTATTTAAGTATGTATGTATGTATGTGTGCATGTATGTATGTATGTATGTATGTATGTATGTATGTTTGTATGTATGTATGTATGTATGTATTAATGTATTTATGTATGCTATAATGTATAAATTTATATATACATATATATTTTTTTTTGTTAGTATTCCTGAATATCATGTATGTATGTACATATGCATGTATGTATCCATGTATCATTGGTTAAATATTTATGTAAGCATGTATGAGTTGTTAAGTTACGGTAATTTTTGCTACATAATAATTTCTAATTGTGTAATTATATTTTAAATACTCAAATATCATTTATTAACATGTTTCTTGACATAGCGTCTCTACTGTATGTCATGCATATTCATTTTCTCGACATTTCGTGGTCAATATAATAGAACTACACTCCTAAACCATTATTTATTTTGTCAAGAAATGTAGAGACGTTGGACGTCACAATAGACTATACAAATGTACACACAAGCAGTTTCTGCGTCTACTTTATCAAGTCTTCGGCAATGCAACTTAAAAGCAAATATGAATTTATCTATTATGTATCATAACTTTGAATGGTAACAAAACTACGGCTTTCATAAAAAAATGGTATAAAGTATAATTTGTAATGTCGTGTACTCCAGCATAAATTGATACTCTTTTATTCCGTGTATTAAATTACTTGAAATAGAACAGTATCTGTAGGCGAAAGTATTCATACGTAATTAGCTTAATATTATCTTCATATGCGTTTCGTGCTTAATGGTCATTTGTTCAGTTTGTGTGCTGTTTCGGTATTTATTTTTGAGCATAAATGCACTTGTGTGTGAGCAGCCGTGAACATGTTCTAGCAAAGGGTCCCAAATCCACAAGCAGTTTTGGTATCCACATAGCATCAGTTAGACAAATTTTTTTTCGTTCCAATGCACACTTTTTGCCTATAAATCAATATAAATTATACATTGTTGTCAATTAAGCACTAAAAACATAAGTAAATTTTCAGTTTCATATTTGTATCAGATTTGTAGAAAACCGAATAATGGAAAAAATAATATTTTTATAATGTGCAAATAGAAACTGTAATGCACACACATATTATTGACCTATTAACGAAAAACCTAAACAAAAATTTGCCGGTCCTATAGAAAGCCTTTTATAAATGAGAAGGCGCACTAAATGGTGCTTGATTTCATAAGTTTAAATAACTTACTTCTAGAGAAACCGCCATTTGCAGCCAAAATTGTAAAAATAATTCGAGTTTGATAGGAAACCTGTGGTCCAACTAGGCATAGTTCATCTTAAGGACACTAAGGGTGACTGCCTACGACAGAAAAAGGCTAACGCGATGCAACATTGGCTGGTGTAGCTATTATGCGTAATCCTATAATTTTTGGGGAATTTTCATCGAACATATAGTACACAATCCAGTTGAAATAGTGAAAAATAATAAGAACCAGAAGAATGGCAGATTAATTAGTCCTGATATGTTTTTGGTTTTAATCGTAATACGCATTGAAACCTAGTTAAAGCGCTTTCCGCAACCGGTTTATAGTAAACGCTTTAACCTACCCATTCATATGTAGACTGCTAGGAAACATCTACGTTTGTGTAAAAAATAAATAGAAATTCGTTTCAATTGCAATTATTTAGACAAACACTTGAATACATTTTGGAATTTGTATTGCTTTCCTATAATTAAATGTACAAATATTAAAATTTATAACGTGGGGTACAGTGGATTACCTTACACAAGACGCAAAATTGATATATTTTTGTTCATCAATAATGAGTCTGTACTACTTAATTTGTTGATAACTGCACAAACCCCAGGTAAACGTATCAAATTTCCAGGTATTAACAACATACTAAAAAATATGGCCGTGTTGCGCTACTCTACTGTGGAAAGCAATATTTGCTGTGTCTCGTGCGCATAATAATAAAACCTATCTAAATCATTAAAACTAAACATTCAGTAATATATTTAGGATGGATTAATAGTTTCACGTAAAAGAAGGTTAATTCCGGGCAATCGGCACAAAGATTAATCAACCGGGTTGAACACGAAACCACGTCACATGCCAACAACTGACAGAAATGCAATAAAATCAGCGTAATTCATCAATACCGTTAGAATTTCGGCATAAGTATGAAATAATGCATCAAGCGTATTACAAACGCTAACTTAATTAGAATACAATGAAACGTCGTGTTGAACACCCTATATTTTACGTAGTTTGATGTCACAAAAATTAATTAAATATTCTTAATTCTATAATTTAGAAACAATTGCATTTCCATGAAATAGTCATATTTATCTATCAAACATTACTTGACGCATGCGAATCTGTACATACGGCAGAGGTTTCTTCGTTTGTGAAATTTCTTCGGCCTAAAAATCCTTTATGAATGATCATATCGAAAGAAAAACATTTTATTATATAAAGCCAAACGCGCAAGAAATATGGAGATTTTTTCTGCTCAGGATAAAATACATCACCGGCCAAATCTTAAATTACGCAATTATTGCGGCCAATTGAAATAACCAAATTGAACCTCTTCTACTACGCCAAAAATATCAATTGTAAATTCATCAACAAATGGGGAAGAAAGAGATGCTTCATAAGTCACAACTAGGCAACTTAATGCACATTTTGCAGGTGTGTTAGTAAAACGTAGTTTAATCAAAACAAATACTTAACTCGCTAGTACTTCTGCTTGGCAAACATATTGTCACTTTCAATTGTTTGAAAGTTTATTCGCGTTTATAAAACATGCCAGCAAATATACCTTAGCAGAAAAATGTTACTAGACAGACCTCATATTCTCATTTTAGTAAGAATATATGATTACGCGCAAAATCAAGGCAAATGACGATATAACATTAATGAAACAGAATTATCATTGAAGCAAACACATCAACCAAAAACATCTACATTGAAAACAACACTTAATCAATATCATTAGCATTAAATGAGGCCGTTAATTTAGTCAGCTTTTCAAAATATCAGCCAACGGATGTTCTTAAATATAACATTTTCATGCTTAACTAGAGCGATTTACTAACGACAGAAGCTATTAGCAAATAAAAATATGATAGAAATGAAAGCGATGCAAATAAATAATCATTATAATTTATAAAAGGACCCACCATCCAAATCCTACTGCATGGTAAATTCAATATTTGCCTAGGCCATTTGCATTCAAAATACGCGGACAATTAAAAATCAATCAAAATTCGTAGTTATGGTGTTATAATATCAGCTATAATATTTAAAGAGATACATTTTTATTTGGGTAAAAGTGCAAAATTATCGGTTCAACCAATGTTTGAAAAAATTTACTGCTTTTAAGGAAAAATTTTAATCAAATTCTGAGGTAATAATTAGGCATAGAGCCTCGGTTTTTTTCCTGGAAAAAATAAACAAATAATATTTACACAGCGCAAGACAGAAATACGCCGAAAAATTGAAAATAAAAGTTTTTCTTTGGAACCTGCAGTGTTTAAATGCCTTTGTGTATGCTAAACCACTCTAAATGGCTCATATAAATACCAATTAATTAAAAATTACAATAAAAAACTCACATGAGTATACGCCTACCGCGGACCTAATCGCCATTTATGCAAGCCATTTCTAAAATGGCTCAACGTCTGTTTCTCTCTCTTACTTATAGTCGTCACGATTGAGCGAATACAGTATTTTAATTGTGCAAAATGTGCAACAATATTGCTTAAATTTTGACCACGATTTTGCGTTTTCATCAATATTTAGAATGCAAACAGGGGCCAGATTTCAATTCACGGCTTTGCATTGCTAGCAACTATGCAGAATTTAATAATTTATGCATAAAATATGTTTAATCATCTTTCAATTAACTGCATATGTTTTCACTTCTTCATTATCCATACATTTAAAAGACCTTTATAATAATAAAGTTGCAAAAAATTACGGACTAATATAGTTTTTCGATAAAAATAAATTAATTATATGAATATCCTCAGTTATTCTTCAATTTTGTTAGAAACTTAATTTAAAATGAAAAATGTTAAAATCAGTTTAAAATATGCATTTCGAAGAAACAGTATTTTGATTTAGAACTCAGTAGGCAACCAAATTTAGTCATAAAATGTTGGCTTATTAGTTTATTTTTTGTTAAATTTCATAATAATATTTTTTTTCGCTATCGAAGGACAACTTGTTATGCAAACTGACAAAACGACTGATAAATTAGACACGCATACGATGATAGTGCGTCCATTAATTTTTTCGCCGACGTTGATTAGAAAAGGTATAAAATTTTTCTGCCTCCTGAAAAACTGAAGGCGAGATCTCCAAACACAAAACAACAACTATTTTAAACTTTTATTGTCCACTTACAGTTTCGTGCTTAACAAATGCCCCTGAACTGCCGTTTTCTACGGACCCTATTAAAGTGTTGTCGTCGGCATTCGAGTCGGGTTCGACGGGCAGATTTAATTTCTTGCCTATCTCATTTTCTCTATTGATTTTCTCGTCCCCGTTATTAATGACATTCTGTTGCAGATTCAAGTCATATGTGTTGGTCAGTAATTGGTTTTTCATCTGGTGCTTGTCAACTTCCGGAATTTTACTCATTCTTGAAATGAGACTGTCCTTCTCCAATTGGCTGTCATCAAAATCGGTTTTGCTGGCAATAACTTCTGTCGCCTTGCTGGCCTGCGCCAATGTCACCTCGTTGGGCTTCATTTTGTTGTCTTCAGGTGGCCACGTCACATGCACATTTTCCAAAGTCAGATTGGACAGTAAAAGCATCGCAGTTGTGTGTATGCTTTCTAGAGCACGATTGCACTGACGTCCGGAGTAATGCGCTGAGCATATACAAAATGGATACTTCTGGTCGCGACGGTGGTCGTTAAAGCATTCGCCGTCATTCCTGCAATAGCTCGGATACATTAGACATAAATCCTGCAGACATTTTTTGTCTCGCTTATCCAAGAAATAACCTTGATTGAATAAGTGCAAATACGATTTATAATTTGAATCGAAGCATAAATTGCGTTTTGAATAATTAATAAAAAAGGGAATTTTACTTGCGCCTTCACTTAACTTGGCTAGAAAATCTGGAAATGTATTGCTGAATACCAATTGAAAATACATAAATGGGGATCAGGTAAAATTTTTACACGAAGTTTAAAGATTGAGACCTCAAATAATATAAAGTGAAAAATTGTTCTAAAATAAAGGTAATCATAAAATCAGAAACATTTGAAGAATACATTTTGAATAAATATAGATAAGGGTATATAGACATGACAAAAACAGTAATACTGACGGATTTTGAAGCCACTAAATAATCATCGGTTGCGCGGGTGGTGGCAACAACTATACTGAGCTGTAAAAAACACCAATTGTAATGTATCTAATCAGTCGTAGAAACGTAAAGAAACGGCCGTCACTCTCATGTACTGACGCGATTCGAACATCAGTGGTGGTCATCAGAGAATGAGGACAGACTGACCAATAAGGATCAAACATCTATTCATATATAAGTCAAAGAAAATAATATATGTGGTTCTCTCTTCATGAAGGCTTACACAATTTGTATTTCATTTGAAATGTTGGACGTACAGTTTCATTGTGATCACAAACATAATAGTTATACATCTTTCTCGGTATGTATATAACTCATACAATTAAACTTTCATTGATTACGCAAATGGTGACAACAATTCTTTAAACATATTCTTTAAGCTTCAAAAAAAAATCTAATCCCAATGTATCAAAACATTTGTCAAAAAGAAATCCTACCATCAATCAGTCGTACGTACGCGTTTCCACCAAGAGCATCATTAGTGCATAAGGGAAAACTGAATAACAAGGATCAGATCGCAATTTATATATATATATATATATATATATATATATAATATATATATTTAATAGTTTTGTGTTTAATCCATATAGCAGACGTTATTTAAAGACAAATCCACGAACATAATTATTGTTTAATTTTTAACTTGCCTATGTTTGGAGTAAGCTGCCTACATTTCCAATGAAGTACGCTAAATAAAATATGCATATATATTTTGTGGTTTGATGTTCACTCGTTAGCTTGCCGTTGTGCTTTGATGATAATTATGCAAGCTTTGAGCGCATCATTATGTGTGGTTGATGGCAGTTTTGCCGTGCTTTGGGACTACTAACATAAAATGGGATTAGTATTTACATCAGGCAAGCAAACCACGTTTACTGCAAACTGTACTTGTTTTCTTTTATAACTTAATTGCAACTCGGCAGGAGCAGCAATTACTTTTTTGTTCGTGACTGTACAGAATGTGTGGAGTCGGCATTTCGAGTCACGTACGGCGCCTGCGAGACTAAACGACGTTGGTTATACATATATAGTCTATTGTCCTTGTTTACGCGCTGTAGTATGAATCATTTGGACCTTTTTTCGTTGATGTGTTGCAGGCAGAATCGCGGCAGTAAACTTGACTGACGTTAGTTTTGAAATTTTGTTTGTCGCCTTAGATACGACTGGATAACTTTTAATCTCATGTTCGCGAACTTTATATTTTGGAAATAAATGCGTGAATTTTTGTCACACTTTAGGAAGTAATTCTCTTGTTTCTAAAATAAAAATTTGTTTAACCGTTTTTCGTAAATAAAATAAATTATTTTTATTTATATTTTACATTATATTAAAATAACAGCTGCATTTTGTCTGTTTGATCAGCGCTGCGCATTATAAATAATTAATAGCTAATTTTCATGAAAGGGAATTTGTATTTATCAGAAATATGCTTGGAAATAAGAAGCTGTAATATATTTCCTTTACTAGCTTACATAGAACAAAACTCGTATGCAGTTAGCAGTGAAATACGATGTTTATATTTCCAATGTCTAAGGTTGAATTATTTCAGCTTACATAATACGAAACTTTAGTCATAATTTACAATAATTTATCAAATGGGTCAGACGAAAATTTTCTCCAAAGCGTATGTTTACAGGAGTGGATTTCGATTGTCTCATTACAGCTACATACCAACTAAAATAACGAAAATACATGCAACATACGCGATTTTTTTCCAATTATTTGCAATTAGACCTTTCTTTGTTCCTACGCCTATAAAAGACGTGACATTAACGCAAAACACCTGAATTATAAAACCAGAGATTTTCACACATATCAAAAGGAATTCTATTAGTGCAATGTCTTGTAAGAACGCCTTTTATTCCAATAAATGATCTTCATTAATACATATAGCATATGAATTTGTTCATGGACAATTTTATTTAAAGTAGAAATACATAGAAAATGCAGCGTATTGCTATTTATCATAACTATGATAAATTCAATCTAGAATATAAGGCTTAAAAAATAAAACTCTTCACTAATAACATTCATTCGTATACTTTTGGGTGCATTTTTATGAACTTATTTGAATTTGAACAAACTTTATGTACTTATATAGACACGATTCTAGTTAATTTTAAAAGATTATGTTTTGGCATGTGAGGGGGTATCAGTTTGTGTTTGTGTGCGAGTATGGATAATTATTGGTGTAAACGTGATGAATGATAACCCATGTTCATACTGAGGGCGATTGATTTCTAACCAGACTTTTGCTTTTGGGTTTCTGCACGCACGCACATTTACGCCAATTTTTTGCTTCTCATTTGACATCTCCCGTTTTGCTTATGTACTGCACGGTAATAAATATACTGCAGTATTATGTATTTGAAAATATGCAATTCGGGCGCGGAGTATGTTAGCAAAGTTTACGCTTTTTATCATTTTACGCTTAAATGTATCGTCAATTCCGTTTAATGATGCATGGTGCTGGTAAAATAAAAGATGGGTTTTGGCCGAGCACGCTAGATTCGTAGCCTTTTGTGCTGTTAATCGTATAGGCTCAACTTGATTTTGACAGAAATTTTAAATACTTAGACTCGGTGTTGTTGCCCGATATAATTAGCTTCGTAAAATATACTTTATTAAATATTGCTTTACGTCGAATGTGAAATGTGTTTAGCTAACTATGTCCCACTTTTAAAATATGCCGTATGCAATACATAATTTTAAATATTATTAAATTTTGAATATATATTTATGTGGTATAGTTGGGTAAAAATTTGGGTGTCCAAAAATGCACAACATAACATAAATTTAATTGTGAAAAAGTTATAGGTATATAGCGAGTTGGCAATAGATATTATGCACTCTTCTTCACAACAATCCGCAAGTTACCGTATAATTGATCCTCTACAAAATAGTAATTTGTCTTTGTAGTTCATGTTGAACACAGCGCAAAAAAGTAGGCTCCTAGGCCCTTTAGATCGGTTGGTAATAGAAAAATTTTGTTGGTAATTTTTTTGTAGCACGGGTGAGCAGCGGTCTGACGTTTACACCTACATAGCTATACTGTTAAATTGCACATTTTAATATGCTAATTGGATATGTTTGAATTTGCTAAGGTGCATAATAATGCATAGAATTGTATCTCATAAAACACGTTACTACATTTAGACGTCCGACTTCCTATTAAAGTGCTTGTGAACTATGGTTAGATACTAAGTGACACCATTCTTAGACGAACATTAATTTTCTCGTTTATTTCATAAAATAACTTGAAACGGTCCATGACAGTATATCGTTTCAATGGGTTTTGCTTAGTCGATGCACGTTAAGCCGGAACTTTAATGTTAGGTGTAGCGTCTCGATCAGGATTGACGTAATGCTCTACAAAAAATGAGTCCCTAAATTACACGTGCTTTTATGAGTATTCAGTTTCTCTTATTATTTCCATCTGAGTTAAATTTTTTTTTATAACAAGATTTTTTAATCTCATATTATTCAATTGAAAATACAGTCTGCTTTGCTACAAATCTTAATAATTAAAAATGAAAGCTTTAAATGTAGAAAATTTTGATTAAATGTTGTCTATGATCATATATTTTGTAGGGAATTACTTATTTCCACCTCATATTATTAGCCTTTCCAATCTGCATCTTTAAAAATAAATAAACTCACATATACTAGCGACTGAAATATTCTGTCGGAGATTAACTGATAGGATCGGTATAAATTAATTTAAAGCTTATAGGTTACCGATTTGGTTACTGGTTATTTTATTTGCACAATTAAAAAAACCTTCATCCATACACGATATCTAGCATGAAAGGATGTGATTTGGAAAAAATGTTACGGTTTATTGCGCGTGAAAGGATGACCTTGTTCCATAATAATTTTGACAATTTACATTGCTTTTGATAATTATAGATAATGTTTCTTGGGAAATAGTGAATAAGTAATAAAAAAAAGATTTTGTGTAAAATTATGATGGAAAAATGTGCACATTTATCGCCTTTCTTGAATACTATTTCATTGATTCGGTGGTAACTGGAGAAAAATATCGGTTAATATAAGTGGTGCATGCATACGATACATAATTATTTTGGCGTAATGATGTTCTTCCTTCAAGAATAAAAAGCCCCAGCTGGATCATGAATAAAGACAATTTAAACGACAAATGTATCTATGAAACGATCAGAGATAATGAAAATGAAGTTTATTCTCAATACTGCAATAGAAAATAGCTACCTTAAATAGAAATACACAAAAAGTCTTCGCCTATCGGATAAAGCATTGTGTATAGCAAATATTTGCTAAATCCTGCCCGAGAATCCTGACAAACAATCTAGCGAATAGGTTAAGAAGTTCGGCTTGGATCACAAAAAATACACGATGCTAAGATTATGGCGGAAACATTTGGAAATGGAGAATTACAAAGCTTTCTTGGAGCATAGTATAGGCATGTATACCTATGAATTACATATTCAAGTTTTAGGACCCAACAATAAATATATGTACCAAATATTAAAGTTTCGAAGCAATTTCCAGGATTACTGAATAGGCGTCACGAAAATATAATAAGGAAGGCTAATGTTTCTGATTACACGCTTAATATTAGCTTTGCCATACACAGAATCATGATACTTTAGTCAGACTATTTCTGGCAAAAACTCCTCAAATCTATTATACAATTAAATAAAATATCATGAACGTAGACCTAGATTTCTAGCAAAGTGGGATCCATTAAAGTCAACACCAAGAAGGCATATTTAACGCGGCTTCTCCATTCTTTGTCGGTATAGTCTCAAATCGTTTCGTGAATTCTATTGTCTCATGGTAAATGAGTGTTGGATGCGCCGTAATCAATTGACCGATAACAATAAAACAGTGTCTGTCCAGGAGAACGCTGCTCAAATCCCGTGTAATTCCAGCTTATCAACAGTGTAACTTCGGTGGTCTTACATACAATTAAGGAATTTGGCCTTTTGAAACCATACTCTAAATGCTTTTGTAAATGTTCCTATAACGTTTACCTGGCTGTAAAACTTATCAGTTACACATAATGTTGTTTATGTGGAAAATTTCATAATTAGGTTGTGCTAAGTATGCAGTAACGAGCTTGAATTCATATTGATACTGGTTATTTTGTTTTGTTTCTGTAAGTCTTGATTTGGGCATTTTTCAGTTTATTGAATATACTAACGAATAAACGCATATCTGTGTAATTCCTTTAACTATGATCTTTAATATTTTATAAAGTCCTCACTAGTTATAAAAAATATTGCAATCTGAATACATTAATCTGATGAATTATTCGCTTGAACATCTAGAGCTTCAAGGCTTGTCTTGTAATTGATAGATCTATTGTTTGAATTGAAATTCAAGCTGGCTTCAGTACATATTCGTTCAGTTTACACTCAATTGGTTATAATTCGCACTCATTGTGTTAAATGTCTTTATCAATTTATTGGTCAGGTTTCAAATTTTGTTTTAAATATATTGTATATCGCTATTTTGATACCATTTTATTTCCAAACATTAAAATGCAATGCGATCTAATTTTGCATACTATATATTGTACACCAAAATTCATTTCGTCTGTGCTATTTTATGAATCAAATATGAGCTCAGATATAGCGGATTTATTCGCTAGAGCCTAAAATTTAATGTGACTGATGCGGATATTAGGAACGATTTTGCACAAATATGAAAATTCGTAGACTTGGTATAATTTTGATAACCTAGACAGTTAATTTTCGTTGTCTCATCATAAAATCCTTCTTAATGTAGATGCCGGTAACGTCGCATTTTCTTTAGTGAACGTTTGTGTTTCACCCAAAACTATGTTCTATTATACAATTTGGAATTACACCATAACAAGGCAATGGAAAATGGAGCTATATGTTGATTTCCAAAGCTGATTGATGCGGAGGCCACAAATTCGCCTCTAAATATTGAATTGAATAACTATATTGGGACTAAATTTAGAATTATGTCTCAAGCTGGTCCTCTCGACTTAATTCTAAGCTGATATTTTCGATAACTTGGCCATCAGTGGGTATTGTTGCAAAATTGAAGATAATTTTAAAATTTTGTATTGCCAAATATATTTAGCCGTTTTGTAAAGGGCCAGATCAATACTCACACATTTTACTCTTTAAATATTTATGAAGAATTTGGCATTATTTCCTTTTTAAAATGAACTTCATGTTTACTTTGTCTTAAAACGTCTGATTATTTTCTACCTAAGCATTGTAATAGTGAACGGCATTCACTTAATACATTTGTAGAAAACTCTACTAAACAAGATACATATCCGATTCTACTATAATTTTGAAATAAAACTTGTTATCATACGGGAAACCCTGCCTGTACCAAACTAATATATTTTCAAAAATAAGTAATACGCATTTATTGCGTGCTAGAAAGGAGTGAAAAACGAGATATAAAGAAAATCTTTATTTGTGGCTCGTTAAATATTGGCATTTAAAGTAAATATTTGTAAACCTCGTGATAAACTAATCCATTAAAGTCCTTCGTTTTGTTCTTATGGTTCATGTTCATATTATTGTCGTCTGATTTCATGTAGTCTATTTCGATTTTTGAAAAAATATTGCACGAAGTATGATTTTTTCTTTTATTTAGTTGAAACCATAATATATTTGTGATTAATATGCACATTCCGCTATATACTCATCATTCCTATCAAATACTGTCTTGCCAACTTTGACAAATGTCGCGAGACGCAGGTCATTTTATGTTCTTCAGCTTTACGCATTTTATCTAATCGTCCGAAAACTGACTATTCCTTGATGCTTTTGTTATATTTTCTTACGAATATCGAATATCCGCATTGAACCCATTAGAAAATAGATATTTTGTTTTATAAGACGTTATCAGGTCATGATCAAGCAATTTTTTTTGAAACTGAATTTTTGGTGATGAGGATCTATTTTCCATGAATAGGACAGATCTATTATAAGTTGTACCAATTAATCGTCCCACATTCCTGACGAAATATATATTGGGTATAAGGCGTAATACAGGCTTCTACTAAATAGTCCTCGGTAAGCACGAAACAAAGGTGCACATTCAAGCTGGACGTATTTGAACAAATGTGTTACTTTTTGCACACTACATAATACAAATTGCACATATTTCAGCTCACCGTCAGAAGCTTTCATAATGATGAGTAGCTATGTGCTTCTAAACTTAAGATGTTGATGATTTTAGGATATTTCAACTTGGTAATTTTGTATAGTTCAAATTGGCATTTTCAGTTTATAGTTCGCAGCCAATTTTTTCAACTTGCATTTCCTGTTTCGGGTTTTTAAACAGAATATCAATTGTTGTTGCCTTCGTAATGTTTTGATTGCGAAATATTTATATTACAATGTGGGGAATATTGTGAAAAATTGACATTAACACATTATAAACTTGAATGCCTACATAACTCGCATAAAAGGAAACAATAAAAACCCATAAATAATGCACATGCTTGTATTTATTTCTATGACAAAATCATCATGACTGTCTTACTTTCTTGAAAGTCTTTGTACATGCGGTTAAACAATCACAGGGATTATGTCTGTATTGTAAAATCTCAGCACACCGAATGAATTTTTACTAATATATAAGGCGTAGCAATTAATATTTCATGGTGAAATATAATTATAAAAACGCACCAGGTTCAATATTTGATGAATTGTTGCCAAGATATTTGGTTTAAAATTGACATTCAGCCTGAATTTGCATAGAATATGGCCTTTGTTCGCCGTTAATATGTTTATGCCATTTGGTGCACAAATTCTATTCTACTAGTCATCTTTACAAAATAATAAAGGCATTTGCAAAAATGTTCCATTTTTTATGAATATTGTTTTGTCTTTTTGTGGCGTAAATGAATTTTAAAAATCTATTTCGTTCGCATACCACTTACTTAATACATAACGTTTAATCGAATGTTTGGTAAAGTGCATTGGCTTAGGAACTCAATTTAAATCTAATTTATTGTTTGTGTAAACAAACTTCTGGTAGTTCATTCTTTCGCCTGATATTGAAAAATTGCCGTGACCCCATGTTTGCATATATTAGGAATGAGCAAGAGAAATCAAAGTATTACAATCTAGTTAACATACAGAATGTGATAGAAGACAAAAGGTAATTTTAAAATTTTTGAAACCTAGCGGTAAGCATGGTTGTTACTTAAATAATACATTTAAAATGCAGTTTCAATTTTATGTCTATCGAACATACATGAAAGGTTTCAACGATGTTTTGCGCAATTGCGGGCGTGTATTCACCATTTGAATTAAACCAGGCGTTTAAGTTGCAATGTGCACTCGTTCGAGTAATTAGCCGTCTGGTCGATCGGCCAAAGTAAGTTGATCGACAACTTGCGCATGTATATTGGTAAATAATATTTGATGTCGACATTAATATCGGTTTCTGTTTGATTGCTGGTAAAGGCAAGTGTGGTACCACTCGTGGATTGGCTGCATTAAATGTACTTGTTAATGCCTTATCAAATTTGTTTTGTGTTATTCGAGAAAATGAATCCTTCTTAAATGAGATGTTCAGGAAGTCTTCTTTCTCTTCTCGTTCTAAATACGTAAGTTTCTGTTATCTTCCCCTTTTAATAATTGATTCAACTAATCGTCTAGGTTATCCATTAGACATTACTTCGTGTATTGTTTTCTTATACACGTTATCGTTTGAACCTAGACTAACCAACCAGTCAACTCCTTAAAAGAAGCCACCTACTGTTTATAATTTATACTGAAAGGGCACGAAACTGCTTTAATGCAACTACTGTGCAGATCAACTTGTTTTTTTTTAAATTTCTATCTGATTTACCATTGGTTTCTCTTTTTAGTAGTTCATCTAAGAAAGGCAATCATCTTTCTCGGGCTCTGACACCAAACCGATATTCTTATGCGCTTTTTTTGAAATTTTTAGTTAATGTACATGATTGCGACCTGTTCTTAAGGACAAGGCAAATATCATTCACGTACCGTATATATTGAACACATTTATCTACTTCACTCCTTAATGATGTGTTCTCTAGATATCCTTGAATAATCTCAGACAACACTGTAGATAGGGAGCTCCCCTTTGCCACTCCATCAGTCTGTTTATAGATGCTTTTTTTGAAACGAAAACGTACCTTTTTCATGCATAATAAAGGAATTTGCGTAGGGTGTGACCTGGCACTGGCGATAGTAATATATCTTGTTCTACCTCTTGGTAGAAAAATGTGCCAGTTTCATAAGCATGATGCTTTTGGTCCAGTAGACATGTTCTGGTGGCAATTTGGAGTTGTGTATATCATCTGATATTAGATTAATATTACAATTTGCACACTAGTTATTATTCATTAATGTTTCCTGTGTGTATATAATACATTATTTTATTTTATTCACATGCTCGCTGATAATTTCAAAGCTGACATATTCAGAGTGTGTATTTGGTATTTAATGTATAACTGTTTATCCAAAATTCCTGTTTAAACAAGATATAGGTGTTTAAATCAAGATCGCAAACTTGATTACATTAATTTTGATCACCGCTGGCGCAACTAATGTTCTTTGAATTATATAAATGTTCAATTAAATACCACATCTACAGGTAGCGTTGTATCGGTTCTATAATGACAGGTAGCGGGTGATTAGATGGAACTTTATCGTAACAGAGATGATATTTATGCTCCATATAAAGGGAAGGATAAGTGAGAAACATTAATTTGTATATAACTTAAAAATGTACTTAACATGCGGCAGATTGACTCTGTTGTTAGAATGACAGATTCCTAGGCAGATGTGCCCAGGTTCGATCCCTGTCTGCGACAAATTCTGGACATTACGTGATGTATTCCTAATGAGGATGTAACCGGTCTACTAGATAATTTGGCTTTTCGAAATTACGCAATTCTTAGTTTATACTGACAAATTTATGTACATAATGAGTCAGGTTTTTGTATCTAAATCGCAACCTTGATTGCGTTAATTGTTATCACCGCCCGCGCAACGAATTTCCGTTTAAATAAATACCATTTCTCCAGGTAGCTTCACATGTCAAGGGTGGTTAGTTTGAACTTTAGGTCTACATAGATTATATATTGACTCAGACTAATGAAAAAGCTGACCAAGAAACATTAGTAAGTATATAACTTGAGCAATATTACGCAATGCTTAGTTTATACTGAAAAATATATATAAATAATGGGTATCAAGATCGCAAACTTTATTGCGTTGATGATATAGAGTACACAGATTTTGTGTCATATTTTCTGTCGCGAATATAATAGCTACGTTATTAAGTGACGTTCGTCAGACTTTAATAATTATTAACTACTTCACAATGATCGAAGTACAGTTCAAAGTAGCGCCTAGACCAATGTGAATATTTGTAAATGAGAAAAGCCCAATAGCATTACAATTTCATATATATATATATATATATATATATATATATATATATATATATATTAAAAGAGCCAGCGTTTTCTCCACTATAGTGCATCTTTTTAAACACTTAGTAGAGGAAACATATATGTACGCTTGCACAAATTGATTTTACATATGCAAGACCAATTCGCAGATATACTGCAAAGTTCTAGATGATTATTCAATAAGGGTGAAGTGGGTCCACTTAAAGTTTTCCATTGTTTGCGTTAGTAATGTTAAGTATACAGTGAAATAAATTTAATATTAAAATAACAGCATACACTTGTAAAGCCAGATACTTTTCCCTGGTGTCTTGGAGGCTGTACCACAATGACTGTTCACGAGTGCCCTTTTGATAACTCAGGTAGAATTAAAAGCCAACAAGGCTCAATTTGACCAAAGACATAAGTCCGAATATGCTAAAATGTTTGCGCGTAATTGGCGGTATTCGTAGCGCAGTAGCTAAATTTTTATTAATTTAATACGGAATATACCCTCTTTCAGGCTTCGTCAACGCACTTCCTGCAAGAAAATTATGAAGGCAAAGTAACATAAAAAACATTTTCTTAGAAAGTTTGTATTAGGTGTTGCGAACCTAGTAACAAATTAGTTAAGTTGTGACCAGAAGGATAAACCAAAGGCAGCATGAACGGAAAGTATAATCTCATGCACATTCGTTTCGTGCTTACTGGCGCCTCATCAGTAGGAGCCGGTATTACGCCCTTTAACCACTATATATTTGGGTGAGGAATGTGGGATAAGAGGACAATACAATCTCCTAGACGAATGTGTAAACCTGCAGTAGAGTAGTTAACATCGTATAGTCTCGACAATGCGACTTCAACGCTAGCTCACTCTATGTAATATATATACCGAGTCTGTAAAGAATACTAGCATTACGACTATAGTGTTAGTAACCGATACCAACATTATAGCACCGAAAAGGTACATGGTACATACATAACTGCATATATATTAATTCAACAAACAGTATTTAACTGATTTTTCACATGTCGCGAAATTTACTAAATTAAACCAATAGTGAATACAGTTATCTTAATCAAGTTATCCAACTTAACATGAAAGTCGATTCTGTTATTTATTCGGTCCAATATTACACATGTTTTTCTTCTGAAGAAAAGGTCGCAGTCCACTAACTAATGCGACAAATGCAATGTTGCCTGATTTGCGTCAATTAGTTTGCTGTCGAGATGTGATGAAAACCACGGGGAGTGGAACGGCGTCATCGCGTGCTTGTGGTGGATGCATATTTATCTCAAATCCTCGTTATTTCAGAAAATTATGTGTAACCTTGAAAGTTTAATTAGATAAGTCGACAATCTATTCTTCATCAACTATGTTAAAGTAAATTTGAGAATTTTGGCTTAATAAAAAATCTAAAACCCCAGCGTGACCTAATTTTACATTATGAAAAAATCGTTAACAGTTCCCAGTTTTATTGTTATTCATCTTATTTGATTTTCAACTCAAACATCAATATATAAATGACTTATCAAGTATATTGAACTTACTTCCCTTTTAATTTGTCCAATTAGAAAGGCACTATTAATTTTAAACAACTTGCGATTGACATAGTTTTTTCATGTTAATGCCTTGCTAAGTTTAATGCTAATATCTTCGCTTTTATAGATTTACTTACATTTCATTTCTTAAAGCAAACATGGTTTATCTTTTGATTGAAATTTTACTTTCAATATACTCGAAATATGTACATTTCAACAATTTCATCAATTTCATCTTGAAATCTGACGGTTACAGGTTGAAAGCACGCGTTCATAGTTTACGTTGATTTACATTAAAATAAGTTTAAGACTTGCCGATTCCGGAATATCTTGTCAAGTAGGTTACTTTTTTATTTGTTGGCATGTTCAATAAAATAGACCTAAAATTGTTGGCCTAAACCAGATGCATGGAAATATATAAACATGTTTGTATAACAGTGCGCAGCAAACACACACATTAATATCAATAATAATATTATATATATATATATATATATATATATATATATATATATATATACATATCAATGTAAAAGTTTGCGACAGGTCAAAATGATTTTGAAAATATTTTACAAACGAGTATATGTAATACGTATATAAATCTTGTCACATACGTGCAATTAAAAGTACTTAATGCTTACCATAGCGGCAGTATAATAAATGAAATGAACTTTTAATAGTATTTTATAATGAGGACTCGCAAATACCGTCTATGAATATTTTCGTTTGATTCTTATGTTTTGTAAATTTCATTTCATTAAAATCCATTAGATTGGCATTTTAAGAAATTAAAGTATAATGTTTGTTTGTTTTCGGAGAAAATTTTTTAGTATTCTGGAAGCCTCAATAAGTTTTTAATAAAAAAGATACATTTTTATATTTCAAATATATAAAATTTTATGGTTTACCGTAAGTTAATTATAATGAAGAAAGACATATTGTCCATTCAAACTAATATAAATAGAACAATATAGGTTTACTGATGCGGTTTTCCATAAATCAATCTCTTAACAAAATGAGGATTTTCTGCAATAGTAATTCATATTCACTTTTTTTCCATGAATGGCATACAAATATATAATGTAAGGATTTTCTTCAATGGATTCACGTGGATGATTTACATATGCGAAAAGTAAATTTGGATTGTGACCTTAACTATTTCTCATGTCAAATAATTGTATTTCCAAACAAAATGACACTTCCATTTATTGTTACCGTTCAATAATTCTGAAACGATATGACAATTTTGCTTAAAAGAATTAAAGAAATTGTGGAATTGTATAAATCTAATTTACCTGTTCTCCGTTTTGGCTAACACAGGTTGAATTCGGGTTGTTTTGTTACTTCAAAATATTTCAACGTCCTTGGGCGGATGTCTTCTTCAGTTCACCCATTATCATCCAATTTTATAAAAACAAACTAATGAAGTATAAGCAAGTGATATTATATATATATATATATATAAGAGAAGAGATATATATATATATATATATATATATATATATATATATATATGATAAACAATTATTATTATCAGTGGTGCATTACATGTGTAAATCAAAATTAGAAATCTGATTCTGAATTTAAATAGTGTTATAGAATTGCTAATATCACGCGTGTAATCAATGTTTTTTATGTATTTGGCGAAATCGATAAAAATTAAACACGCGCCAGTAAGTTGCGACTGGTAGTTTTGCTATGATGCGCTACAGGTGAGAGACAAATAGGTTAGTGTTCACGTCTGGGTAGCAAACTTAATTGATTGTTTGCTTGCATGTCTTAGGAGATTCCAAAATTTTGCATACTTCATACGTGTGTTGGGCATCACAAGATTGCAAAAAATGATAAACATATTTTTCGACATTACTGCTGAGTTTATTGGGTGCCTTTTGCGTCAACTTTAATTGCTACAACCCTTCATGCTATAGTAAAATTTGTTATGATGGCGCTCATATTGAAATAACTTAAATTATCTGCATTTCGCTTCTGGGGAATATTAGAAATATTTTATCAATTGGTTTGTAAGCTGGAATTTAACTTGCCTGTATATTGCGCCGCGTCTGGAGGTAAGAATTCCTACGCGAAAAATCGTTTATTAAAGAAATACGCTGTCTTCTATATTCTGTCAATATTTCATAACTACTGTGATGCTGGTAAATGAGAACTCACAATTTTTGTTTGGTGTTTACAGGGAAACGTTTGATTTCACGGAATTTTCCAGAAACAATATTTTGTTTTGCATATTAAATATATTTCGATAATCCCAACATTTTATATGCCTATAAAACCTTATTTGAAGTATCGTTTTCGCAACATTTTTCGAGAACAAAGTATTTGCTCTGTAAGCCATGCAACTTAAAATCATTTAAATAAAAATTTAAATCTGCTTCAGCTTTTTTTGTGCTATTCGGAAAACTGCATCCACCTTAAATGGGATGTTCAGGTAGACTGTTTTCTTTTCTGGCCCGTAACAGAAACAGACGTATTACGGACCAGAAAAGAAAACAGTCTACCTGAACATTCCATT
>JAQBSW010003740.1:0-5000 GCA_029291075.1 Eudiplozoon nipponicum
AATTCCATGTTAAATGTTTCTTGAAGGAATTTCTTTGTTGCGAACCTGGATTAATTGAAATTACCTGATCTGCGTTTTGACTAACGCAGCTTTCATTGTTCCAGTAATTTTCTTTTGGCAAGATATTTCGACCCACCTTACCGTAGGCCTTCCTCAGTTGCATTTCAATAATGTACATTTATTATACCATTTAACGGCGATGCTGCTATAATTCAATGTTAAATGTTTCTTGAAGGAATTTCTTTGTTGCGAACTTGGATTAATTGAAATTACTTGATCTGAGTTTTGACTAACGCAGCTTTTATTGTTCCAGTAATTTTCTTTTGGCAAGATATTTCGGCCTAGCTTACTGTAGGCCTTCATAAGTTGCATTTTAATAACGTATATTTATTATACCATTTAACGGCATTGCTGCTATAATTCCATGTTAAATGTTTCTTGAAAGGAACTTCTTAGTTGCGAACCTGGATTAATTGAAATTACCTGATCTGCGTTTTGACTAACGCAGCTTTCATTGTTCCAGTAATTTTCTTTTGGCAAGATATTTCGGCCTACCTCACCGTAGGCCTTCAGCAGTGTGTAATAATCCTGAAAGAATATTTGAATTATATTACTGATGTGCTTTACGAATGTCATTTGGTTGCAGAATCAAAATTTTCTCACACTTACAACATTTCGATATAATGATTAAGGCGAGCAAGTAAGCAAATGCTAGCGTACCTGGTCATGAAACGTCACCTCAAACTAAGAAGTTGCCACGTAAGTTAATTTAGTGGTAACAAATTATTGAAAATGAAATGCTATCAAATATATTAAACGGTACCGCATTCCTGACACGCCAAATAGTATCTTATCAATAACAGAAATGAAGTCATTATTAAATGTGCTAAATTTTCTCAGAAAGGAAGGACGGAAAAAATAAAATTAACCAATCCTCACCAGCACCTCTCAGTCTAACTAAGCTAATCAAATTCAGTGAAGTCTCATTTCAGTACATCACACTTAACCACCAGATTTAGATTTGAGATTGTATATCGTGTACCGTCATGAGAATGTGTAAAATTTTAAATATCCAAATACCAAAGCAAAAATTTAAATGATCCTGAAATTGATGCAAACTTCATTTTAAAACAGTGAAACCCTTTTCGACTGAGTTGGCCACGAGGAATAGTCTCAAGTAACGAACAAACCAAACTAAGGAGATTCGGCCCACAAACAGTTATATTTCATACTTTATCAAATGCACACACACACACACACAATATATATATATATATATATATATATATATATATATATATGGGAGAATATATGTATTATTGTTTGTGTATTAGGCTTACTGCATTTCTTGTTGTCTTCAATTCAATTTAGTTAGGATAGGCAGTTTGGAAAGCTGCAGATAACGTTTAAAACAGGACATGTTTAGCGTACTATTGGCGTCCGGGTACAATTTACCAAATCATTTCAGTCTTCAAAACTATCAGTGTTCATTTGCGTAAATGTCACTTTTTCATGTATACAATAAAAGTACAAGTTTCACTGTGTTTCCTAACTTAGCCTTTGTTTATTTACGTGTGTACGACATAGTGGTTATGGCATCAATCAGGTTTTCGTCGTTCTGTTTATCTTTTGACGACTTTGCCTTTTGTTTTAAAATTTAGCGAAACAAGAACGCTAACACTGGGTCGTCCGACAAAATGTCAATTTCATCTTTGCCTTTCATGTTTCGCGACACGCCTAGTGTCAGATTACATCCTATTAAACAAAATCACAGCCATCCTTTAATTCAATAAAAGATTTGAAAAAAAATCAGATTAATTCAAATTTAAGATAGCGTTTAGTAGTAAAAACGCTTCACTTAGTTATTTTGACAATTTTGGTGAAGCCTTCAGCAATCATTATATTTATTTTGTAAATAAGTTGAATGTGGTAGGGTAGAAAGTTGATAAGCACGTTTACCAGTAATGCATGTTTACGCTTAAACTTTGCGAGAACAAAATGTGACATTAACTTGTGGACGTTTCGATGTCGCCATAAAAGTTCATAGATGGACCAGGAGAATATGTGGATGTTCTAAAGTAACATAAGCAAAATTTTGAATAATAAATATCCTATTAAAAAATATGATAACTTTAATTTGGTTTAGCATACGCGTTGTACGCTATTGTAAATGTAATTGAACTTCTCGCACATAGTTTAAATTTAATTGGACAAATTCTGTTCAAAGTTATGACTGCAATGAATGGAAATTTGAATTGTGATAAGTTTGCTAAAAACGGCGTAGCGCATCTTGCACATAGGAATTTTTTAAATATCTGCAACTCATTTGTTACATTTATGCTATTATGAACAGCTGGGAGACGGATGTATTGACCAAAATAGAACTCCGCAAACAGATGAAGGAAAACTAATTCCAAGTTCTCAAACAGTTTATAGGAACGGCCATATTGAAGTGTTATTTAGTGCGATCATCATCATAAATTGGCTATTAGCAGGTGCATATGGCCCTAGCAGAAATTAAATTCATGGGTTGTATTTGCTCTTCTACGCCATGTTTAGGAAACAAAAATTTACACGTCAACTGGACATCTTCTTTTATATTTAAACAGATGTATTTCATTAAAATCAATCTTCTAAAAAATCTGTTTTAATGTATTAGTGTAAATTATTTTCCTTTTAAGCTCCGCTGAAAACTTGATTCGTCAAAATTCATCATACCAATATAATGCGTTGAATTATATGATTCATGAAGAAAAGGCAAGAGATGGAGAAGTTTCGTAAATTTTGTCACCTCTTACTACTATTTTCTCATGTTAGTACGTATGAGTTTGTTATTTCGCATTTTCAAGTTTATTCGCGTCAGTAGAAGCTTATAAAATTATTTTCTTAGAAAGTTCTTTCGTATATCCATGTGTGAGCTATTTTTCGCGAATTCAGCCAATCTTCCAATTTTGCACATTAAAGTGTTTTCCACCGAGATTTTGTTCCCTTTGGATCATTTCACGTGTATATCAAAATCAACATGAAATTGTGAAATTGAATAAAAGAGAGTCAGCATCAAAAATTCAGTTAAATACCGGCAAAAACAATTCATCTAAAGATTAAAATAATTTTTATAAATAAACATTTGATCTTGCATAAAATAATTTCATAAAAACGGTGAAGATATCACCAGGCTATTGCAAATGTGCAGAAATACAGAATTACCTAAAAGTCTAGTTAACTTTTAGTTAAAAGAAAATCTTTGATACTACGGACACAATTTAATCGAAAAAAACCGACATATCTAATAAGTTAAACAATCATTGATTGCCCGTGTGTTGACAAAAACTCCGTATATCAAGACCAAGTATTTGAAATATACACCGATCGCATTGTATTACACCAGTTGCACAAAATGACAGAAAAGCCACAAGCCACACGTGCACTGCCTATAATAGGTCGAAACGCATTGATATGTGTGACCGACGGTAGATTTGCTATTCTGTGCGACTGGTTGGATACAATGTTATTAGTGCTTATCTCAAGCAGGTTTAATCACTACCGACTAATGTCAAATGCAAGCACTCGCGCATCCTACGTCTACACGAGGTATTGCATAAATATAGTACGATGCAAGAAAACAAAAGACAAACTGGCAAACAAATCATCATTGTGAAATTATTTTTATCAAATTACACTGTCGAACTTACTTTTATTCTATCTCAATTTCTCTCACTATTTGCCTCTCTTCTGTTTTCTCTTAATCTGTCTGTCTCTCTTTCTCACTCGCTGCCTCTTTATCTTCAGTTAACTCTCCACTCGTCCCTCTGGGATCTGGTTTGCTCTATGGGAAAGATTAACACATCTTTTTCATTGATAAAGCGAGATAAACAAATCCATGGCTTTGAAAATATCAACGATTTAAATATTTTTTTTAAATAAATATAAATTATTTCGAGAATTTAGTTTTTTTCTGAATATCTGCTTAAAACGCTGAATATAATTCATTTCATAAGAAATAAGCATATTTATATATGTAAGAAACCCTGTCAGTTTTTAAGATGGTAACTAGTTAAGTAATTAGATAAAGAAACTACCGCGTGTGTATGAGTAGATGTTAAGGTAATATGCGACTAGGTATATAATGTAAAACTAGGATAGAGAACATATTTATTCACGAAGATTAAATTTTAACAAACAAAAAAAGCGCCACATTCTCCTTGTTCAAGTCATCACAAATGTTATGCCTTTTCCAGCCCTGCAAATGAAAGTAACCTAGGGTGTAACAGCAGCGATTTTACAGGCAAAAGCTGCTACCATAAATCCGTAAGCAACAATGAAATATGGAAAATGCCCGCAGGCAGCACAGAAGCATGAAACTAGAAAATATCAATCAAGGAAATAACGTTCAATTTTAATCATGCAATTCGATTAGAATGCAAGCATCGCTGTGTTCCGTGCAATTTGCATAAATTTGCAATTTATGGCATGTTTTTATAAGTTCCCATAAGTATTCGGAAGAATACCGTCGTGAGAATTAAGTGACCGTCAATTTTGTGGATATGTGATAGAAGATCGAGGTAAAAACAGTAGATGTTAAGACAGGAGCGCGAGTAGTCAATACAACTTCATTAGATTTAAGAAACTGGAGTACAAATAATCGTCTGCGAAAGCATTTTCTTTCTGAATTTAACCTTGAATACGATAACAATTGCTACCGGTTACCAGTGCCTTTACAGCTTTACCTTTTGTTGAAATTACCCACGAGGAGATGATTCTTATGCGCATTTAAAAATTTTCCTCAAATGGTATCGTTTTGCCTCTAATAGAAATCGTTTATATGTTTTTAGAGGATAACCTGTAGTGCTAGTCAAATACACTGCGTGTGCTCATTGCAATGGTAAACTTCTACGCAGTTACGACAGATTCCTTCCTTGAAACGGCTGTTAGAATGCTCTACATTTTCGTCCTGACCTACATTATTCGAAAGTACATATTTCGGAACAGAATCGTCAGTT